>LSHF01000028.1:0-252507 GCA_001660795.1 Leptoxyphium fumago | reverse complement strand
ATGAATTGAACATATATCAGAATATTAACAGTATTCCGCTCTACCGTTGAGCTATAAAGGCTATAACCAGTTTTTAATTATTATTTTAATTATGCCTGTATCAATAATAGAAGCCTATTTTTTTTCTTGGCTATTATTTAACAAAAAAATAATACTTACCCTGNNTGGGNSAGTGATGAAACGGTTCTCCAGCAATGCGGATGGTTGATGATCCGATTGGGGCAGAAAGTGGGAGTGGGTGAAGGGCCCAGACGTGGATGGATTGGCAGGTGGATTTATTTATGTCCATCTGCGCACATCGACGAGGCCATGATCGCTACCAGCATACCTACCTCGCCCATGCCCATGCCCACCATACCACCTCTGATACATCTGCTACCATTTTTACATCGCCACCCGCCGCGCTACCGTTGCGACTACGAGCGCCATATGGAATTCTACGACCCTTCCATCTCATCATCCGCTCAACCCGACTGGAACTGCTCGCCCGGTGATTTGCCTGACTCACTCTCGTCTCAAAAGCGAGGGTCCCTCCCATCCCACACCTGTTTCTGCTAGTCACTGCCCTTCTCCTACACTACACACCATCTCCGTCACCACCAATATCAACCATCGTAGCCAAACACCAATCGTCGACGTCAACGTCAGTGTCGTCGTCAACCTGATCCTCCTTCCGCTCGGCCCGTGTCTGGAAGGCGTACCCTACGAGCTAGACGGCCGACATGCCATGCCATGCCGTGCCTCGCCCTGCCACGCCCTGACCCTGTGGAGAAAGACCTGCATATACGACAGGGCACACACGCTCCAGGTTGAGGTGTGGGAGCACCTCAGCATCCTGGTCCGTCTGCTACAGCAACCAAGCCACGGCTTATCATCACCACCACCACCACGACGCCCACCATCGTCGACGTAAGGCATGCATGAATGTCTCACCCTAGCCTACCTGCCTACCTGCCTAGCCTTTCTCCCTTCCACCTCTTGCATTCTCCCGGTCGAACTTTCCACGCTACGTGAACCAGTAGCCATGGCGCATTCTTTTCCCACAGCTCGAGCTCGCCTTAGGGTTCCGTCCAAGAGGCGATCTCTAGCTGATACATTTCTCGTGCGTCCTAGGCGTCCATCTAGTACCACCAAGCCCACGTACATGCTTCCTGCACTGGAACATTCCGAACACAATCCTCCCGCCCTAGCCCATTCTGGTATTCACATGCTTTCCGTCTGTCACTACATTCATAGCATAGACATTAACGGCGATTGAGGCAGTAAAAGACGGTATCTAGAGTGATACTGTCAGGGTTTTAGCGAGTCTGCATGTCCGCCTACAGTGGGTAGCTACCTCCCTACATTTATGCATGGTAGGTGTGCATTCTATGCAGGCTGGTATAGGTGAGGCATGGGTGATGCATGATGGCGAATAGGCAGACGGGTATCCATCCTTCCTAATGCCACCCACCTATCACCTCGGTCAGAATAGAGATACTATTCCATTGACAGTCACCAGGTCAGGCTGGCCTTGATCATTGTTGGTCAAGTGTTCTTCGATGCCAGGAACCTCGTGGTCCCGGCTGGGTAGGTCGACATTGCTTTCTCCTGTACATATCTTGATGGTCAGGTATATTGCTGTCGCCACTCTTCCCGGCTTCCGTCGCAGACTGGCGAGGAGGCTGCATATTGGTATATGTAACTAGCAAAGATAGGGCAAGTGAAGTAGGTAAAGTGGCATACCATCTGCCGCCATAGAGCCATTACCCATGAACTGTACAGCTTGACGGATTGACGGCCCGGTCCCTGCCCTACCCGTCTGTTATCCACCGTAGGGGCAACTGGTGGACAGTCCCGTCCCGACCGGCATGACGCAATGCCTGGAGCTTTGATACCTCAGGCAGCAGCTGCGGCTGCAGCTATTGCATTGCGTCGCGTAGCAACATCCAGCTATATCTCGTCCACAGCGAAACCCAGACTGCAGCGCCTACAATCCTGCCTTTCAACAACCTCCCACGCTTGCAAACATTGCCGGCCTCCAATTTTCGATCTGCGTCGTATTGAACCCTGGCCATGACCTGAAACATTCCGCTCCACGGTTCTGCACAACCTGTCAGCTGCTGCCGCACCCCAGCCAATCGGCTACTTCGGCTCCGACCCCTACTTTCCAGACGGTGGAGTTCATCGACCGGCTGCGCTTTTGCCCTATTGCCATACCAGTACAGTACGCAGCTACAGCGGAGGCAGATCAAGTATCACGAACCTTCTTGCGCCCGCCTCATCCTGCCGTGACGCCTGCCAAATCGCCTAAGGCAGCAGAATATCGCCTACCGTAACTGTACTTGAGCCGCGAACGATTCTCCTCTTTCCCCCCCTCCTCTCGGCCACTTCAATCGCGTAGGGCACGACTGAAGGCTACCACATACTACACCATCCTTCCAGCCTCGATCCAAGACTTTACCAGGCACACCTACACTACCGGCCTTCCGACCTGCCGACCCACCGATCGACTGACCGAGCCTACGGTATATACCCTTCGCCACCAGAACGCCAGCCTACCTGCTGCACCACCATGGCGTCCGCGAGCTTCAGAGACAGCATGAACAGCCTGGGCTGGTCGCGAAGGGATGGCTCAGCTGCGGCTTCCACATCTGCCACCGCAAACACCACCAAGCCGAACGCTTTCTACGGCACCCTACAGAAATTGAACCCATTCGCCAACGAGGGGAATGTCAGACTGCCCACGCACGAGGGTGAAGGCCCTGGTGCTCCATTACCTGCTCGCACCAGGAGAGAAGAGGAGGAAGGTTGGTTTGCATGTAAGTCTTGGCCTAGTCTGCATGCCCTGCGCCATTCCTTCCCCTTCATCGTCCCGGCGCCGGGCAGATCAAGGGTCTACGTCCGAAGTATGGGCCTGCGCATGAAACCGACTGGGCGGGATGTCAAAGCAGTGCGTGTGGTGCGCTAGATTCTGTTATGCGCATCATGCAAGACATCAACGACGCGTACACTCGGCCAGTGTGACCAGACAAAGTGTCAGAGTCTCTCGAGTGTTCTGGCTTGATATGGCATATTGCGCCGTGATGTTCAATGCTCTGCGATGATATGCTGTGCTTCGCCACACCATCCCTGTACATTCTCATGTACTGCCTGGTCGCGAACCCACTGTCGCTTAGCCTGGCTTGGGCGGTACATCTACGAACAAGAACAGAAAGGCTGACCAACATCTGTAGTGAGCCGATGGGATCGCATGTTGATCTTTGGCGGATTGAACTTGGCAGCTGTCGCATTGTTTGTCGTTTGCTTCACACTGATGCCATTCCTGGCACTGAGATTCCGCAAATTCGCCATCCTGTGAGTAACATTCCCCTCTCGAATCCTGATCTGCAGCCACTTCGATAGCCAGTTGCCGGATCTGGCCCTCGCCAACTGCTAAGCGCGATGTGATTTGCAATACGAGGCAAGACATATCAAAACGCCACCATTACGAGGATGTCTCAAAAGAAATGCCCGAACGTACCGATTCACGACCATCTACAAGAAACGACCACCCTGTCTAATTCTTTCGCTTATTGCCTATACCTGGTGCGTGTATGTGTGTGGATTGGCTCGCCTGACCACAACGACTGCATATTGACGTACCAGCGTAGAGCTGTAAGCTGCGAACCAAAGCTGCTTTGTCGATCTTCGCACCAGGACCCTCCCAACCAACCATCGATGAAAGATCAAGGCAACAATGCTCTATGATCCCCATTCTTGCCTTTGTCATCGCCTTTGACTGATTCACAAAGCCTATGATCGTCGCTGCCCGCCCTCGACTTGAGTCCCAAGCTAACCAAAACCTCATCTTGTAGTTGGTCGATGGCATCAGCACTCTTCCTGAGCTCATGGGCTGTTCTAATGGGACCGATAGTGTACTGTAAGTCTGAACCTATCGCATCTATACCCCACCCACACATTCCTCTTCATGCACGGCGAAACCTGTATCGAATCCAATTCGAGTCGAATCGTCTTGGATTTGATTGCCTTCCTCATGCACCGGATCATACTTTCTTGCAGCAAAGGCAACATCCCTGCAATGCACCCCACCGATGATCGCAGCCTTTGGGCGCGCTAGCATCCCTGAAGCTCCGTACCTTATGCTAATGTCCATGTCTTTTTCTCCTTCGCTACAGTGCGCCACCTCACTTCGTCGGAAAGGCTTCCCTTCACCGCAACATACTTCGGCACAATAGGCCTGACTTTATACTTTGCTCTTGGGGTGAGTCCATTTCAGTTACTGTACGGATCCTTCCTTCACTCCCAAGTCCGAGATCCATCCCAGCGATCTCCAACGCAAAACGACAATGCTATCTGGACGTCATCCATCATCCTCGTCCAACATGTGGCGTGGACGGGATATCTACAAGACCCTCCCGCGCTCTCTCTCTCTCGTTTCCCTCCCTTGTCATGCCTGACCGATAGCTACCTACCCAGCCTTGTTCACTGTTTCCTCCCCCCTCCCCAATGTACACTCTTCCAGACTCCTGTTCTTTTTTCCAAAATAGCTCACTATTGATACATCACCACAATCAACCCCTCCCTCCTCAATACTGCCAAACACCACCAGAGAACGCGAAGAATATATCGGCTGACCACATGCATAACCTCTTCCTACCTCTAGCTCCAAAGCACCTTGCTCACCCTGTTATCTTCGCTGGTCCAGATCGCCGCCCTTCTCTGGTACTTGGTCAGTTACTTTCCCATGGGCACTACAGGTCTACGCTTTGCCGCCAGATTCGGCGGGAATCGCGTGGCCGCCTGGATGAACGATTAGGTAGAGCCTCTTGCCGTCTGTCCGGTTATCTCCCTCCTTGCTCTCTATGCCACTTCCTTGTGGTGCTTTCCTGTGCAGCGCTATACCCTGCCTTCACATACCCTGTACTATCCGACCCGAATCAGACCGACGAAGAGAAAAATCAAATTACATCATTCATGTGTAATGATCTGCATCTTATTCTTCACATAGTGCCTGCCCCTCCCCAGATTTCTCATTCACGTCATCTCCGTTATCCGTTCGTCGCGAGACTGGGTCCCTCTGGGTCTCCACTTTCCCGTGGTAGCATGTCCAATCCAATACAAAACAAAAATGAATCAAGTCGTCCTCGTGATCTCCACTCCGCACCAGTATGTGTCCGTCGCCGTCTCGCTTCGTCCCAGCCGACCACGACCCTTCGCCCAATCCACCTGACAAGATGACTGATCTCAGCCTCTCCGCACGCCCTCATACACACTCGCACACGCAAGCACGCCCGCACGGCAGACAAGCGAGTGCAACGAGGGATGGTGGGGTGGCTTGGATAAGGATCACGGACTGGACTCTGGACTGAAACTGGAGGGGGGTAAATCGAACCGACCCACCCTTAAGAGCCCAGGGGGCGTGATCCTCTCCAGCGTGAACATCCGTTTGGCACTTTTGCAGCCCACCCATTCCAACCCCCCCATTCCCTCCCCACGTGCGCATCCGTCTCGCTCCTCTCTGCCCTCTTAAGCTTCCAGTCCCTGTTCCTCTCACGTCCTCTCCCGATTTATATCACCTGCCTTCCCTGTCTTCTCTACCTCCCCAAGCATGACATTTCGGTAGGTAATAGATGAGCCCTGTGTCGTAGGTGTTTGGCCCTGCTGCCATTCTTCGACGTCATAGTGTCCTACTCGTCAACCGGGATATTACCTTTTGGTTTACTGGTCGTCGGGTTATATCGCATCTTCCAGAGCTTGTGACCACTTCGTCTCTTGACAATGGTCTTCTGCTAAACCAACACGCGGGCAACCTTAGATCACTCGCAACAGCCAGCTTTAGGTAACGGCAATGTGAATGAGCTGGGTAGTTTATGCTCTTTGTGTTACTAATTGTGTTGTTCACAATGGAATACCTGCAATGCGTAGGGTATCCTAGTATATACTCAATGCTGTTTGAGCATTGTTTAGAGAGCTTGATCAGACGATGCATGCCACTCTTCGGCTTCAATAGCAGTCTCTGGAGCCAAAGACTACCCTCCCTCCGTAGCTTCCAGAATGGACATGGCTCCGGCCAGCCAGCCCTACCGTACGACTTCAGAATGTCGTGCTCCAGATGTGGCCACAAGGCGTGATCGAGGTATTGGTTAGTCCCACTGCAGATGTGGATGGCGACTCCCCGCACGGACCACTTTGGGCAACATCCACAGGCATGGCATGATGGGCGGGTTCGAGCCATTTTATGATACCATATGATCTGGACAGAGAAAGCATTGATATCGGGAACAAAAACTCGAACCATGGGCGAGATTGTGGAGCAAGAATCTTCCTCCTTGACGATTGATGGTCAGCCTTACTACGACCTCGGAGGGTTCACCCGCCCCATCACCACAACACATCGCAATGCCCAGGTCTGGTTCGACCGAGGTCTGATATGGGCGTATGGCTTCAACAAGCGCGAATCCCTGAGCTGTTTCGAGAAGGCCGTGGCGGCGGATGATGGCAGCGCAATGGGGTATTGGGGCATCGCCTACGCATCCGGCGCCTACTACAACAAGCCCTGGCATCTCTTCGACAAGCACGACCTGCAAGACACCGTCCACAGGACATACCACAACACCCGCCAGGCACAGGCCCGAGCAGCGACGGCTACGCCCGTTGAGCAGGCTCTGATCAAGGCCATGGCCGCCAGGTATCCCAGCGACCGGCCCTCGGACGACCTCTCGGCGTGGGATCTCCAGTACGCCGACGCGATGAAAGAGGTCTATGACCGATTCGGCCACGAGGATCTCGATGTTGCGGTGCTCTACGCCGAGTCCCTCATGAACCTCACTCCCTGGCGCCTCTGGGACCCGTACACCGGCGAACCGGCGCCCAACTCGCGCGCTTACGACGTCGAGGCGGTGTTGACCAAGGCTTTCAAGGCCGACGGCGCCCTTCGCCACCCGGGCCTGCTGCATTTCTATGTGCATCTCGTCGAGATGAGCCGTGATCCGGAACGCGGTCTGCTCGCGGCCGACCACCTACGTACTCTGGTCCCGGCTAGCGGTCATCTATGCCACATGCCCTCCCATCTTGATGTGCTGGTTGGCGATTACAGCAAAGCCATTGATGCGAATGTTGCCGGCGTCAAGGCAGACGACAAACTCCTGAGCCAGGTCGGCGGCTTGAACACCTACGCCCTCTACCGGGCCCACAACTACCACTCGCTTATCTACGCTGCCATGCTGGCAGGAAAATCACGCGTTTCACTGGAAAATGCGATCTTAATGGAGCAATCCCTTCCCGACGAGCTAATCCGTCTCGACTCGCCACCAATGGCGGATTGGCTCGAGGCCTTCCACGCCATTCGTCCCCATGTACTCATCCGTTTCGGTCGGTGGGAGGAGATTCTACAGCTTCAACTACCTAAAGATACGGAACTCTACTGTGTGACGACGGCAACAGTACACTATGCAAAGGGNCGTCGCTCTGGCCGCTACAGGAAGGGTAGCCGAAGCCATCGAGGAGCAACAGGCTTTCCTTGCTGCGCAGGCGAGAGTGCCGGAGTCGAGGTACGACTATCCCAACCGCTGCGTGGACGTCTTGAAGGTGGCAGAGGCGATGCTGGCAGGCGAGATCGAGTACCGACAGGCAGTGACGAGCGCAAACCCGACGGCGACTGTCGAGGTCGCCTTCGAACATCTACGCCGCTCCATCCGCCTCGATGACGGCCTGGTCTACAGCGAGCCCTGGGCCTGGATGCAGCCCACCAGACACGCTTACGCGGCGCTGCTGATGGAGCAGAATCGATTCGAGGAGGCCTCCGTGGCCCTCGCTGCTGACTTGGGCTTGAATGCTTCCCTCCCCCGTGGCCACCAGCATCCTAACAACATCTGGGCCCTGCGCGGCTACCATGAATGTCTGAAACGGCTGGGTCGTGAGACCGAGGCGGTAAACCTCGAGCCGGCCATCAAAAAGGCGGAAGTCTTAGCTGATGTTGAGGTCAAGGCTGCTTGCTTCTGTAAGAGAGGATCTTGATTCGATGCTGTGATGATCTAACGAAACCTAATTGACGTCACACTGGGAATGCCTAGATCAAAATACAGCCATTTTCTATCATTATATTAGTGACAATTGTTGATTGATTCGGAACCGGAACAAAGCATCATCCGCTGGTGTAAATTGTCTACAGATGAAAGTTGGTAAGAATTCTTACATGACCGCTATGATTTCGTCACTACCCTTGGTTGGTAGCTACCTAGGTAAGTAAACAGGATGGATCTCCAGGAGGTGGTATGTGATTGCTGCTTGGCTAAGATATCAGGCCAGTAAGTCCACTGCCAAAAAGAAAACCTGTACGGCGAGAGCATCTCCCATGTAAGCACTTGGCATGTGCAAGCAGCTAACATCCATCCCTACGTTGCGGAGACCCTGAGTAACGGAAAATAGATTTAAGGTACATTGGATTTGAACCACGACTATCTCTACCACGAGACTACCAAATACATTAGGGACCCCGGACTACGTTCTTACGCTACAACAAAGAATAGCCTGCATACTTTAATGCTTATTCAAAAGCAGAATAGCAATATCGTCTGGCCTGAACAGCTATAGGTTAAGAGTGAGTCTATAAAGTCATAAAACATCCTAAGTGAAATTATAACTTGGTGTAGGGCTTTTCATTGTCTTATTGCATACCTCCGCCGACCATTTAATGTATAACTCTTCTTTTAGATACAAATGTAAGGTTTAGATAATGGTAGGTACCTGCCAAAACATTGAAGAACTATGAAGCTAGACGAACGTGTCCGCGATGGCCGGTACGGTTGAATGGGCAATCCTTTCTTCGTGAAGTCCCTACGCACACTAGTGGAATGTATTCGACGGCAGCGATGCTCTACGTCCCAAACGATGGTACCTTACGAGGCACCACCTCCTAAGAAGAACTAGCCCTACCGCTTCTACAAGCGCCATTTAGAACTGGAAGCCCGCCAGTTGAGAGCAGTTGGCCGCAACAAGCATAAGTAGAACATATTCGGCAATGTAACGGAATGATTTACCATGATGGGCGAAGAGCTCGGCGATCCGGCGATTGTCCAGGAAATTGTATATAACATGGACGAAACGGGGATGGTGCTGAGAGTCCTAGGCTGGTTGAATGTCTCAGTAGATAGAAGGTGCCTTCGAACTGCAAGGCTAGTATGTGTACAGAGGACGCTTATATGACACAAAACAGACAACTGAGCCAGGTGTGTAAGGTCCCTACTGCTCGCATGCTCGGTGCTGTTGATGAGGAGGAATGCACGTAGAGTGCCAGGTATCAAATGCTGCTCTCATTTTAAATTGCTCAATAGTTTCGAAATATGGTCAAGATCATGCCGAATTGCTATACTCACTGTGTGTCCAGTTTGCTGCTCACGGTCTACTGTTCCATGAGATGGACCCATGATTGATGCCCGTCTGCATTCCCCCCTGGTTCGTGCCAAAACTTATCTGCGTGGATCCCTGCACATGAATGACCTTCTCGATCTCCTCCTTCCGAGATTTAGACGACAGCTCGCGCAGTAGTATTTGCGAAGACTGTAAAGCCTTCTTAAGCTCATCTACCTGTTCCACTACCGTCTCGGTATCTATGTCCTCATCACTTGAATCTTGTGCTAAGCTTGACTTTCCCTCTGCCAGCATTTCCAGCGTTTCTTGTACTTCCGCCACCTGCATCTGCATGCTCTTGATACTTGCTTCCATGCCGGCCTGCTGTGCTGCGAACCTGTCGCTTAGATCTTCAGTGAGCTGCGAGCCACGGATGGAACTATATCTGCACAAAGTACATCAGTGGAAAGCTCATACATCGGAATTGTGTTTGACTACGGCAACGTACAACGTAGCTGTCCCCACAAGGGAGTTGAGCGTGGATTTGTAGATCTGCATCTGACCTACAGCCGCTTTTACCTGATGCTCTTTGAGATATCCGACCACGACTCGATCCCGCCAAGACAGATCACCTCCGCGAGACCGTTTAGTCCACCGACTGAGATCACCTCGAACATCGTCGCAGGCTTTTGTGTAGGTAGAGATTGTGGATTTTGAGTGCTCAACAACAGCGCTACCGAGAGATGCCCATACTTTCTCGTCGATAGCCTTAAGGTCGGTCAGATTTTTGCAAGCCGAGTCGACATCATTCTTTAGCAGCCTGATTGCCTCGGGTGCGTTCGTGATCTTCTGGACGTCAATTACCAAGAGTCGGGCGCCATGTAGGGCAGGCACGATGAGGCCAACAAGCCCAGCAGAAACGCTCAGAGGGTCTGCCATCTTGGTAAATAGTGTATATAAGAGAAAGAGATGAGCATCTTTGCGGCCGAGGCTGTAGTCTTCTATTTAAAAACCAGCCCTACTAATGCAGATGACCAGGCTGAGCGAGATGATAAGGGCGGTTGGGAAATGTGTGGCTGAGCGAGGTCCAGGCTGAACTTCGTGAGATACAAATCCAGCGCTTCACGCTCCTAACATGACATCCGCCGTAACCCATTACAGCCAGCATCAGTTGACAGTATGGCGCAACCAAATCTCGACCTGCGCTTTGGCGACAATCATAGAGGTTTCCAATTAGGACAAAACTTAGGGACTATCAACCTTGCCCTTGGTACGCTAGACCCCAAATTTGGCAATAGAGGATCAAGTAACTAATCGTAGCTCGACGCTAGAACGACCGGAAACTCCACCGCAACCTTCGTCGAACGTTCCATTCCCACGCGACCAAGACTTTGTCGATCGCAGCGAGCTCCTGACGCAGATTGATGAACTCTGCTCGAAGCAGGCGGGTCGAGCTGCGCTTGTTGGACTTGGAGGCGCAGGGTGAGCACACTGTGACGAATCACGCTTTCTTGTGCTAACTACGCTATTTAGTAAATCGCAACTGGCGATCGAGTATACTTACCGCATAAGACAGCGGTCACCGGAGACATGGGTGCTATGGATACACGCCAGCAACTTGTCACGTCTCAGGCAAAGTGTGGCGGATATTTTGAGTCAGCTCAAGGTGCCTAGGCGAGATGAGGGGAAGGTGGACATCTTCAGGCTGCTCAGAAATTGGCTCTGTGATAAGACCAAGGGAAAGTGGCTTATCATTCTTGACAGTGCCGACGACGCAAGCTTCCTCTGTGAGCCGCCTTCTGCGGCCGAAGAAAGGCAAAGCGATAGGTTGACTCACACCACCACGTTACCGGCCTTCGAATATTTTCCTGTGTGCGATCATGGGTCGATCCTAGTAACGACGCGAAGTCGTAAGGAGGCGTTGAGGCTCGTAGACGACAAGGAAATTATTGCTGTCAGCCCGATGGGCGAAGAGCAGGCTTTGTCACTTCTTAACAAGAAGCTAGGACAGGAAGGAGGGCGACATCGCGACGACGTTGATGGCCGGAAGGAGCTCGTGGTAGCGCTCGAGTTCATGCCCCTCGCAATCACCCAGGCTGCCGCCTACATCAAGCAAAGAGGGCTGAGATGCTCAGTAGGGCAATATGTCGAGAGAATCAAGAAAGGCGGCCGGTCTAGGTCCGATGTCTTAAACCAGAACGAGGAGGATAAGCGTCGAGACTGGGATGCCAAAAACTCAATCCTCCTGACTTGGCAGATCTCATTTGAGCACATACGTCGTGCGCGGCGGAGTGCAGCCGACCTTTTGTCACTTATGAGCTTCTTCGACCATCAAGGGATCCCTGAGTGTCTGCTGCGAGACTATGGCCGTAGCCGTATAGGAGAAGGGAATGAGGATGCGACATCCAGCGTCGACCAAATTTACACAAGCTGCGGCGATGGAACCGACAGTAGTACCGAAGTAAGCGATGACGCTTCAGACACCAGCTCAGACGAGCCATTCGAGGACGACATCCGCATGCTACGAGACTACTCATTTATATCTGTTACTACCGAAGCGACGTTTTTTGAAATGCATGGTCTGGTGCAGCTCGCTACTCAAAAGTGGCTCAAGGCTCAAGGGCAATCGGAGCGGTGGAAGGCGCAGTCTATTTCCAAGCTAAATACAGAGTTTCCGACCGGGGAGTACGAGAACTGGGAATTGTGTCAAGTGCTCTTCCCGCATGCTAAGTCAATGATAAAGCTCGTACTACGTGGTCGGGAGGTGCTTCTCCAGTGGGCATCCTTGATGTATAAAGTGTCGTGGTATGCGAGGGAAAAAGGGAATATGTCTGATGCAGAGGAGATGGCTCTACTATCTTTTAAGATAAGGAAGAAGAGACTATATATGAATCACCCTAACACGCTATCGAGCATGACCAACCTCGCGTCGGTATACTGGCATCAGGGGCGATGGAAGGAGGCGGAAGAGCTAGAGGTGAAGGTAATAGAGATGAGGCAGAGAGCGCTCGGTAAGGAGCATCTAGACACTCTTTATAGCATCGCGAACCTCGCGTCGACATACTGGAAGCAGGGGCGATGGAAGGAGGCGGAAGAGCTAGACGTGAAGGTAATGGAGATAAGGCAGAGAGCGCTCGGTGAGGAGCATCCAGACACTCTTAATAGCATCGCGAACCTCGCGTCGACATACTCGAAGCAGGGGCGATGGAAGGAGGCGGAAGAGCTAGAGGTGAAGGTAATGGAGATAAGTCAGAGAGTGCTCGGTGAGGAGCATCCAGACACTCTTAGTATAATCGCGAACCTTGCGACGACGTATCGCGTTCAAAGGCGATTAATAGAGGCAGAAGAGCTACAGGTGAAGGTAATAGAGATAAGGCAGAGAGCGCTCGGTGAGGAGCATCCTGACACTCTTTATAGCATCGCGAACCTCGCGTCGACATACTGGAAGCAGGGGCGATGGAAGGAGGCGGAAGAGCTAGACGTGAAGGTAATGGAGATGAGGCAGAGAGCGCTCGGTAAGGAGCATCCAGACACTCTTTATAGCATCGCGAACCTCGCGTCGACATACTCGAAGCAGGGGCGATGGAAGGAGGCGGAAGAGCTAGGGGTAAAGGTAATGGAGATGAGGCAGAGAGCGCTCGGTGAGGAGCATCCAGACACTCTTTATAGCATCGCGAACCTCGCGTCGACATACTCGAAGCAGGGGCGATGGAAGGAGGCGGAAGAGCTAGAGGTGAAGGTAATGGAGATAAGTCAGAGAGTGCTCGGTAAGGAGCATCCTGACACTCTTACTAGCATCGCAGACCTTGCGATAACGTATCGCGATCAGGGGAGATGGAAGGAGGCAGAAGAGCTAGAGGTAAAGAGTACCCAGTGAGGAACATCTAGGCACTCTTATTAGCATTGCGAACCTCGCGAAGACGCATCGCGGTCAGGGGCGATTAAAGGAGGTGGAAGAGCTAGAGGTGAAGGTGATAGAGAAAACGTGGAGTACTCGGTGAGGACATTCTTATAAGCATCGCGAAACTCGCGTCGACATACTAGAATCAGGGGTGCTAGAAGGAGGCGGATGTCAATGGTTCATCATCATCTCATACAACAAACGAAGGCAAGGAACAACTTGCTTTGCCGAACTAGTCACGCTACTCACAGCAATAGACAATATCCGATCTCATCTGTCGCGACCTAACTAGCGATCTGTGGCAGAAGTTCCGGACTCGAGATCCTTCACAAGTGGAGTGTAGCCACCATACTACTACTGCTGCTGTTATTCGTGGCCAACACGCTGAACGGCCCAAACACAAGGCTATCAGCGGCTGGTTCAAGGGCATAACATTCTAGTAGTCATGTCATGCAATTAGGAGATTCAGACAACGCTTCGCAACTGCAGCTTCGTGGCTTGTTAATGTCTTAGTAGGCACCTCCTTTAGCTAATGAACCTATCGATCAATCTACAGAGGTAAATAATAAGGCAGTAACAAGTCCAATCCGATGTACCTACAGTATATTCATGGTCCGCTACGCAGGGTTGTTACCCCAGCCAACTGCAGGTGAGTTGTGTTTGTGTACCGACGTCATGCTTCAGCATGCTCGGCAGCCGTAATTTACACCAACCCCACATATATCACAAGATGTAATCGCACCCTTCAAAATACGAGGTGTGAAATGATGACCTAGATCAGCATGTTCGGTGTGCAGTACAAGAGAGAAGAAGCAGCGAACAGTGGTGGAGGTGGTCGCGGCCGCCAACGTCGTCGACGCAGCAGCAGCAGCAGCAGAAGCAACAGCAGGAAGGGAGTAGTGGCAACCGTCAAGGACATCGTCCTCAAGCCTTTCTACATTGCAATTTCAAAACCGGCCCAGCGTGCCTATCTGACCACCTTTCTGATCGCATCGACGTCGTCCATACTCTTCGCGATCGCCGCCGTCGCGTATCTACTATTCTACTGGTCCTTCATCCCTCGTATTGGCTTCGAGCGAACGATCCATCTGCAGTTCGACAATGTCCTGCCTGGCGTAGACACCGGTTCAGATACGTCGTCGGCGCCGGGTGTAGTATCCGCTACCAATGCCGTGGTCAACCCTTACGGTGTCGTACCCGTCGCGCCAAACATTATCAGCGGACAGGCGTACGATGTACAGATCGAGCTGACGATGCCGCGCACGCGCACGAACTGTGAAGCAGGCAACTTCATGCTGGATGTGCAGCTGCTAGGGCCAGGGGCGGCAACGGCGACGGCGACAATGATGGGGACGCCCAGCAGCGCATCGGCATTGGCCAGGTCACGCCGCTCGGCCATCTTACCGTACCGCTCGCCACTCGTTGAGCTGGCGCACCGTCTGAGCCAGCTGCACTGGTACCTGCTGGGTTTGCGTAGTGAAACAGACCGGCTGGTGGTGCCGGTGTTCGAGCGGGTAGAGTTCAGTAAGGGCCGGCGCAACGTACCCGCCTCGTTGCGTCTTGAGCTTCAGAGCGGCGTCCAGCTTCAGGTCTACTCCGCCAAAGCCGCCTTTCGCGCGCGTTTCACGGGACTCAGGTGGATCATGTACAACCATCGCCTCGCCAGTGCGGCCGTCTTCGTTTTCGTCTTTTGGTTTACGGAGATGGTCTTTGCAGGCTTCGCATGGGCTGCCGCCGTGGTCTACTTCTCCGGTTCGCAGGATCTCGCCACCGGAAGAGGCGATGAAAGCGGTTTGGACACGCTCGACGACCACGAAGATAGCGCCGGCAAGCGCATCAAGCGAGAACCTGGCGAGGGCGGTCAGCAGCAACTATCTGACACCGAGAGGAACTTCCCCTCCCTGAAGGGCCAGCCGCCAGTTCGCTACACCTCACCACCTATCAAGCAGGAGGAGACTGAGGAACAGGACCTTTTCCCCGAGGCGCCTGCGAGGGCTGCGGCCGTCGAGGCAGACGACGAGGACGAGGACGAGGACGAGGACGACTACGTGGGCTCCTTCCGCGACTCAGGCATCGGCACCAGCATGGAGAGCGACCCCAGCAGGAGAGACAGTGTCAGAAGGAGACGCTCTCAGAAGGGTCTACGGTCTAATGAGTGATGTTGACACGAAATGGAGGAAGGCAACGAGCTGCAATATGTGTCATCACACGAAGCGACAAGGCAGGTACCAACCAATGTGTCCTTTGACATAGACAGCTTTCTATGCTGGCGCCCCAACAGTGGGAATTAACATACAATGTCCACTTCCGGACCAGTATACCAGAAGACAGCGGCGTATAATCTCCAATATTCCCAATTTGATGATTTTGGTAATGCCAGATATATATTCAATTGCTCATCCAATGGTGGCCAAGCACAGGTAGGAACGAAGCATCGTACGGATGTCTAGTAGTACTGCATGGTAGCATTATACATTCAATACTATCAACTTCACCTCGGCATACGCACTTGATGCATTCATTTATCATATATGCAGACAGCCATCGTTGGATGATACTGCTTTCCAATCCCGGTTTCGTTTCGCTCTAACGGCGTGGAGGATGGTAAGGGCGCATCTGAGTTGATCATGCGATCGTTTTAGCGATCGCATCCCAGTTCTGAGGTATGCAACAATGATATGCAAATCCATGGACGGCGCACCTTCCTACTAAATAAATGTAGAGCAGCTTCAAGAAATGTAGCAGAAGTGGGACATCCCGTTGTTGACTCAATAGCTACCGGCTTGACACGTCGATCTCCTTGCGTATGCCAGAAACTGAGTTCGGGCCAAGGGCTGAAGGAAGTATTGGGTCACGTGTTAAGCAAGTAGATACCCAAGTGATTAGGTGTGTTTGTTTGGTTGTTTGCTCCTTTAACGTGCTATAGAAGTCTAAGACTATGTAACATGGTTCTATGTAACCTGGTTGCTAGCTGGGTAGGTTAATGGCTTCTTTGATACTTCTCTCGGTTTTCTCTCTTCAATTGACATTTGCCTTAAGGGACTGGTTTACATAGGGCAAGGTTGCCCCAGCGTTGGGATCGGATCTCCTACAGGGGTTGGGGGCTCAAAGACACTGGCAGAGGATGTCCGCGCTATTGTTCCCGTTCACTCCTCCTGGGCCTGAGCATGGCGACGTGTGCAATCTTGTCGTCCAACCCCCAATCTCTCCCATCGAATGGCAGCTCTTCGACATTTTCGAACCCGGCGCTCCTATACAACGGTGCACCCTTAGGGCTTGCTTCAAGGTATGCTGGCAAGTTGAGGTCATCCGCCTCTCGTAGTCCCTGGGCTAGATGCATGGAGCCGACGCCCCTCCTATAGTGCTGTGGGTGGGTGGCCAGTAGTTGAAGCAGTACGTATGGCTGTCCGCCTAGGTTGAGCCTGCGATGCTCCTCTAGCTCGCCCGCGAACGCCTTTATGGCTTCAATGTTGCTGCCCTCGGGCCAGCCGTACTTTGCCACCTCGTTTGCAGAATCCGCCTTCTCATGCTCGAAGTCCGTGTCGCTGCGTGGGCGGGCGAACACCTTCCAATTAGACACGCCGATGATCCCGTTGAATGGGTCCGTTGATGGTAGTGTGGTGTCGACCACCTTGAACCGCCGAAAAGGTCCAGGATGAGACGAATCCTCGCGCTTCATGCGATCAGCTACATGATTGGCAGCAGCCGGCGATGTACCATTGGGGAAGAAGATGGCGTTCAATCCGCCGTCTGAGAATGCTAGATGGGATAATCGCACGTAGGTAACGTAGTCACTTTCTAGGAGGGGAAGCAACCTCAGCGTCATTTTGGATAAGTAGCTTGCTTGAAGAATGGTCAAAATTGAATGTTATGTTCATGCCAACTACACGATCTTTTCAATGCGGTCCATCTACTATGGCTTTGAGTCATAAGCCGCCCATATTGGTAAACCATTGTATCATTACGCTAGTTTCCATGCGGAAATGCTCAAAAATGGTCTAAGCTGTGGATATATCCCTCGGATAGCCTCTCGTTTTTAGGTGGTCGAGTCATCTATAGGAAGGTGTTTAACCGTATAAAAAAATCGAATGAAGTGGTATCATCGGAAGATGGGCCATTAATGCCGTTGTGTACCTCCTAGGTGTGCTGGGGTCTGAATGGGAGATCGGAGATTGCCGAGATAAGATTATGCTTATCACCAGAAAAAACCGCGTATATGGCTAGGTACCAACCTACAAATAAATCGCTGCTGGATATCCAAACCACAGCAGGCGTGGCAACATCACGAACCGTGTATCGAAATTAATCTTATCAAGATGGCACAGGGCGAGCTAAAGTCGAAGAAGAAGGCGTCATCAAAGCCGTATAGCTCCCTTTCCCTATACAATACGAGATCCCTGCTAATGTATATTCCTCACAGCTCACAGAGGAAGCAGATAGGCTCTAAGGTCATCAAACCTAAGAAGGCCAAGCTCGTTAAGCAACAGACGATTCAAAAGAAGAACACGTCAGGTCTAACAGCCGTCACGGAGAAGACCCTGGCTGCTAAAGCTGGCCACTTGGAACTTCTTAGAGGCGGTAAGAAGGATAGGCCCTTGCCAGCACCTTTGGGGAAACCCAAATAGAGCTAGAGCAGCAGTGGTATGCTCCACGCCATTAACGACATTCGAGCCATCTGCATTCCAGATCCGCTCAGTGTAGGAACTGCTGGCCAGTTCCCTACGACCAACAAAGCGGCAACGGCTTGATTGGCCATGGTTGGGCCAGTATCCTTCTAGCCGAACGTATATGAAGTGTTCTATCCTACTGGTATATTCGCTAGCAGACCACCCCTCTGGTTTCGCAGACACGTCGACGAAAACGACCATCTTACGCCTGCGCTCACCTGGGACGTTATGTACGGATAATGTGAGAAGATCAATGTTTATAGTCCACAATGCTAGGACCTACTGGAGATGATTCTACTATCAAAACCTACAGCGCAGTATCATACACTAGGTACTTTTGCAACTTTATTTTCAGAGGTCGCGTATATTACTCTAGAAAGTGACCGATGTGCCGATTGTTCAAATAGGTTTTGTTGGTATTACTGTGAAACAAATATGGACACTGCATAAGTCAAATGGAAACGGTCCAATTTTACTTCCTACGACCTGTATTATACCTAGAAGTGTCTAGACTCTTGCAGCAGAGCGGTAGGCGATCATATAATCATCGATAAGAGTCTCTTCCCGTAGCGTACTATACCTTCGAGGTGGCAGACTAAAAGGGTTAGCTATATGCAATTGTTTGACTGCTTTTCTCGTATATGAAACCTACGACCTTCATGTGGCCTGTGTAAGTAGTGACCGAAATCTCCATTCTANTTTTTTCGTCTTCCTTACTCTGCCTCGTGTCCGCTACTAGATACATGCGGCATGCTCACCTTCACGCTTCATAGAATATATGGAGAGGAGATTATAAGTACGGAACGTGCCGAGGCTCCGGCCGCGCCCCGCAACTACGTTAGCAAGTCAGTACAGTAGCACAGACCCGGCCGATCAAAAGCCGAGGTTGTTGCAGGTGGTGGTACCAGTGGCATGCAGTGGTTGAGGGTAGCTCTTTACGTACCAACTTGCCCACTATTACTTCTCCAGTACGGTAGGCTTGAACTGATATACCGATCAGTGCAAGATGACGCTGTTTACACCGACAGCGGTAACGCGAGCGACAATTTGGCGAGCGTCTAGCAAATATCAAGCCACAGGGACGACGGTGAGACGATACAGTGCGCCACTGTCGTCGCCGATCAAGATCAGCTCGATTGCGGCCCCCCATGCAGGCACCATCACCGTGCTATCACTGAACAGGAGCAAAGCGCGGAATGCTATCTCGAGAGACCTACTGTCCGAGCTGAATGGCGTAGTCGAGGGTCTCCACCGTGAGGGCGACAAGGGCAGCACCCGAGCATTGATCATCGCGAGCGAGAGCGATCAGGCCTTCTGTGCGGGTGCCGACCTCAAGGAGAGGCTGAATATGACACCGGACGAGTATACTTGCCCGCTCTGGACCGCGATGGCCTAAAACACATTGCATGATACACTCGCTGACGAGGCTCCCTCTTAGGATATTCTCCTTCCTCACGTCCCTCCGTCGAACCTTTACTCGTCTGTCCACCCTGCCAATTCCGACTATTAGCGCGGTTAGTAGCACGGCTTTCGGTGGTGGTCTAGAACTGGCGCTATGTACCAACTTCCGAGTAATGTCTTCAACAGCCGTGGTCGGATTGCCGGAGACACGCCTGGCCATCATCCCGGGAGCGGGCGGCACGTATCGACTGCCTGCACTGGTGGGCGAGGCACGTGCTAGAGAACTCATTCTTACCGGTAGAAGAGTTACAGGGCCAGAGGCCTACTTCATCGGCTTATGTGACCGCTTGGTGGAGGTGACTGAGGCGGAGGAGCAAGAACCTGGCATCGCACGGACGAAGGTATTAGAGCATGCTTTGGCTCTCGCTAACGAAATATGCGAGGGCGGCCCGGTAGCTATCAACGCTGCTATGAAGGCTTTGAACGGTTGGGAGGATGGCGAGAAGAGTGAGAATGCGGCTTACGACCTTGTCGTTCCGACGCAGGATAGGCTAGAGGCTTTGAAGGCTTTTGGCGAGAAAAGGAAACCCGAGTTCAAAGGGAAATAAGTAGACCTGTCGCCCTAGTGGCATGATCATATACGTGTACTATAGATTATAGGGTGTTCCAGAATGTGGCTATGCCGAGTGGATACGATTATTAGACATGTCCTGTTCAAAATGATTTAACTGCCTCAACGTCAGTCTGACCAGTTTCGTGAGGTTCAATAACATTATATAGACAGTGTCACCCTAGGCAGGCCATTATAGAAAAGTGCAGTGTGATAAGACCGGGAGTTATATAGATCAGGCGTTGTCCTAACAAAGTTTCATTATTATATAGCATGCTAGACTGTTAACATACTGTTCCACGCAATGCCAGGCTAAGCTAACGTACGGGACGCTCTAAGTTATGGGGAAAAACGGCGACATTGGTAACAACAACGTTCCTGATTGAATGCAATTCTATGATATAAGAGCTATAATCTAATCACTTAAGGCTTAGAACTACTAGTGTCTACACAATGTCGTTTGAATTGCTAGTTGCATTACTCGCACCTTCAGTCTTAACGAGATTCAGTTCGCCCTTCCCAGGTGCTGGCGGCTATCAACCACGTAGGACTGGAGTGATCTGATTTTTGATGTCCTCGACGAATCTAGAATGCCCACACTAGAAAACCTGTATGCCTACTGTTGTCAGCAGTCGTTGATATGCCCCGCAAGTATCACTTCTGATGCCTGCCTGTCACTTTTGCCCCACCAGTGTCACTCCCGACATCCGTCTATCACTTTCAACGCCCACATGCCACTCCATTGGTATCCTCTCAAGGATGGCTATGAGTATTGACTGGACGCAATATCGTCTCTCCCACTGGATATAAGCTGGCCGCAAGTATGCACATTTGCTCGCTAATTAATTTGTATTACATGTATAGATATCACATCAATCACACGGATTGTAAATGTGGTGATTCGACACCTAAACGACGACGCTTCGGCATTGCATGACCTACTGACATGAGTGAAGTGCATCAGAGCTTATTATTATACAACTTCGCCATACGTATTACGAGATGAAGCAGACATTGCATCAAGTAACAGGTGAGCGTGCCATGAATTTTGGTTCTAATACGAGCTTCAATACACCTATTGTTGCTCACAAGATAGCAAAGATGCCGGGGCTCGACAACTAACACTGCTGAGAGCGCTCAAATTCAATCACTGGGCCATTTCCACTGCCGAGAAACCAATTTGTAAGCGCTTATTCCGAACTCGCTTCTTGCTCGCCATCCGTCGTGAGATCATAGCCATGAGGCTGCTCCAATGCCACCGGCCGGAACTCTTACAAATACACAACATGAGCGAACAGAAGCAATATTTCTGTAAGCGCCAGTTTTCTCCAGGGACATCTATGGGGGCCAAGACTGAACGCACAAAATGCAGCGTAAGTTTTCTTCTGTGCACCGAGGTCAAATTGATTAAGCCATCTCTCAGGACAGAAGACTTTGGGATTTTCAAAGTAATCCGAACTTCGCTGGATGGCGTATATGAAGACGCCGACGCCGACTACAGTACCACAAGGAACGTGCCGACCATCGATCATCATTCCGCCGCCGCATACCTGCCTGTCTGGAGTGCCAGGAGCGAGAGGAGACATCCTCATACTCTCATGGATGACGGCCCAAAGGTATGGAAGCGAGGAGAACGCTTTCGACTTGGAAATCTCCTCAACCGAACTGAACGAACTCCGTACTTCATCTTACAATTTCAACAAGACTCACCGATTTTGACTGAGGTAGTGAAACGTTGTCGCAATAGCCGTACTAGTCGTGTCAGTACCTCCTGCGATGAGAGGTGCAAGCTGCATAGGAAAGTCTTTCTCCTCCAAATCCGAAAGGAGGTGAAAGGAATCTTTTCTGCCTGTGGGAGGAGCATATGAACTGGATTGAATAGTTTGCGCAAGAATTTGTCGTTTTGCGACTGATAAGCGGATATGTTTTTGGAAGTATAGATCATCCGCGAAGATCCCAATGCCCATCCTCGCGAAAGCGGCGGTATGGCTAAATATCCGATATGCCACGTGTCGACAAGGGAGAGGAGCTGCTTGGTTTTGTTTAACATCAGTAATGTGACGAGTGCTTGATCGAACGTCAGATGCCTAAAATATGATTTAGCTTTGCTGACGACAGTACGCAGAAGGGAAGTCTGCTAGTGTCATCTTCCAAGGGCCAGAAATTCTTGCTGAAGCACAATTGCCCAAGCATATCGAATATCACACGTATGGAGCTGACTTTGACGTCGAGAACGGACTTCGAAGTTTCAACTTCCTTCGCTTCACGGTTCTCGAGACTTATTAGGGAGCACCAATGCCGAACCCGAGCCAAATGATGTCTTCTGCAGCTCTCAATGACTTGTCGGCAAAATCCCTTGATGGAATTTTTCGAAGCGGGCATGAGCTGTCATATCTGGGATGTTAAGGACATGGGCGCAGTTGTTGATGTGTAGAGACGCTTCGGTCCAACCAGTTTCGATCGTGTTTGATCAAGAATTCCCGTAAATGTCATTTAATGCCTCAACAGTCCTCGAGGAGATCTTATTAGGCGCAATTCTGACAAAGTTCCCACACTTGACATGCAATAGATCGGCTGGGATGTGTGAACCGCCAGCAAAGGTATCTAGTGCCGCAGGAACGCCGCTTATTTTGCGAATGAAGAGACCTGAATATTCGGCGAGAGGATGGAAGAAAAGATGATAGACGAGGACACCGGCAAGCTGCTTCTAGGTCAGCGTGCACATAGGCAACTGGGATGAGGCCGTATTCCTGTAATGCAGGCCAAAGCTGTGTAAGTGGTGAACAACGTTCACCGCGATTCTCTAACTAACGAGATTCAGCCACGGTGACCACATAGTCACTAGCTCGGCGAGAGAAGCGAGGCACCGAATCCGGGGCAGATATTCTATATTGTACCACCGCATAGCTACGGTTTGTTGCTTGGTGCCGATAGCGTCTTGTAGGCTCAGCGGAGGATCGCGGCTACCTCCTACACCCTTACCGACGCTCTGGTAAGCCGGTATTTGTGCCTCAGGCTGCAGGGAATACCCCTTCGGCGATGAGCAAGCGTAACTCCGAGATAAGCGGATCTACATCTGACTTCACCTCCGTCTCACCTCGCCTGCTCTTTACGCCTTATGAAGCTGGACTGCTCCCATATATCCAACTGTAGACGCTGCGAAGAAACAGGAGGCCTTTTATCTTTACATGTACTCGTAGACAAGCTGCATATCTTGCGAGCTATATTTGGCTAACCATGTCGACCCCAACAGGCGGAAACGAAGCCGCGCTTGAAGCGTTCCGAGCGCAGTGGAAACAGGAGGTACAGTCGCGAGGAGCCTCTTCGAGTGGGCAACCAGCACCACAGCCAGCGACATCACGCAGTAAGAAGTCGAAGAGAAGACTCTCCTTCATCCCTGAACCGAGCGCGTTATCGCAAAATAGTCATAATGCATCTGAAGAGGTCGAGCCTCGCGCATATCACGACCTGCCGGACAAGGAAGAGCTTTTGAAGTTGGGCTCAGAGGGACAGCATCACGATAGAAGCGAGTACAAAGCTACAGAGCCGATAGATGCATTGGAACACTATGAGCGAGCGGTCGAGAAGGAGACGCAGGGCCAGCTAGGTGACAGCATCAAACACTACCGTGCCGCTTTCAAAGTCAGTGTCAAGTTCAGACCCCTTTCTCTCATTCTTATATTCTTGACCTAGTAGGTGAATCGCATGCTGAGGTAAGTTGAGGTGTACAGCTCGATGATGCAGTGCATGAGAAATACAAGCAGAAGCACTTCGCCCATGCCTGGTCTAAGAAACCAACCAACCCTCCACCAGGCCAGACCAATCCGTCCAATGCCTCTGTAACTGTCCCGAATCCTGCCCATCACTCCCTACATGGTAGAGCGCCTGTGCTGCCTGCGTCCCTCAAAGATCTTATCGACTCCTTCGCAGAGTTAGAGATCGAAGCCGGCCCGCCACCGACAGACGCCAGCCCACAGGAGCCGAGTCCGCTGGCCGAGCTGCCTGAGGAAATCCTGATACACATCTTGACTGAAGTGGCGACCGAAGATGTAGCAGACTTCGGGAGGCTAGCACTTGTCTGTAAGCGCCTGGCTTTCCTCGTTCTCGCAGAGGAACAAATTTGGAAGCGTGTCACGCTCGGACACGAATTCGGGTTCGCGGCTATGCATTACGACTACGAATGTGAGGTCGATGGTAGCCCGCTCGATACAAGCGACGACATACATTATCTCGGCAACTACGAAGAGATAGTCGAGACCCAGCAGCTACCCGAATTGCCTGATCCTGTCGCTCTCTCCGCCAAGACGACACAGAATCTGCTGCGCTCGCAATACGCCTCATCGTGGCGACAGATGTTCCGCAGCCGACCCAGAGTGCGGTTTAACGGCTGCTATATCAGTACCGTCAACTATACCCGTCCCGGTGTGTTGTCTACCAACACACTGTCGTGGGGTGCGCCGGTGCACGTGGTCACATATTTCCGCTACCTACGCTTCTTCCGCGATGGCAGCGTCATCAGCCTGCAGACGTCCACCGAGCCAGGAGAGGTGGTCCACCACCTCACCAAGGACAACCTACACAAAAATCATGCCAACACACTTCCATCCTCCGTCATGAAAGACGCTCTACGTGGGAGATGGCGCTTAACCGGTCCGATGCACCTCAGACGCGACACGCAAGGCAATGAAGAAGGATCTGACCCTACCGTGGCGGAGGAGGCCGAGGGAGATGTCGTCATTGAGACTGAAGGAGTGGTTCCCAAGTACCTGTATAAAATGCACATGGGGTTCGGTCATGCTGGCAAGGGTGCGAGGAACAATAAGCTCTCTTGGAAGGGCTTTTGGTCGTACAACAAACTCGCCGATGATTGGGCCGAGTTTGGTCTGAAGAATGACCGGGCATTCTACTGGAGTCGCGTCAAGAGTTATGGTAATGGACTTTAAAGCTCATGTCGTTATCCATCCATCGGCTAGAAGCACAAACACGCGCCTGCATCTCGAGAACATCGTAATGTCGACGAATGCTGGTATACGGCATGATATGGTTTCATAATGATCAAACAACAAGTTTAGCTGTGCAATAAACACTCGAGTGGTGGAGGAGTCATCTTCTTCTCAAGGTGGATGGTCCCCTGAAGATTGAATAAAACATGCACGCGATCCCGTTGCTCGTCTTGCAGACGCCTTCTCATGTATGATGCTGGCTAGATGTCAATGTAGACAACGGTATATCGGACTGGCCAACAGTTCCACGTAGCAACGAACCGCACGAGGCTATGATCAAAGTGCCTCACTATGATGTGAGAGCAACCACATTGATATACGCGACCATGGGTCCATGTTCGACAACCATGGATATAGAACGGAAGCAAAAAAGTATCCGAGGGAGGAATCATGCGCCACCGATAGACGATATCCACCTGGGAAGATGCCATTGCTGATGAAGACCGAATTTTGTCGAGCAATTATGTCGGCCTACATGCTCGTTGGGAGACTGCTGCCGTGTCTGCAATTTGCCTTAAATACTGATGATAGCGCTGCAAAGTTATACTAGCAGCTTCAATCGAGGCACATGGTAATGAAGCATTCCTACAAAGACCCTCTTACCCTATACTCATTGAAGAGGCAGTTTCAGACTCCGCCCACGGAGCAGTCTCCCAGAACCTTTCACTAAGGAAGCCACTGATAATGAGGATGTACAATACTGGCGCAAGACCACTGGCAACATTGTTGAAGTTCGACTTGGCATGCAAGTTACCACTTAATTGAAAGGCAGATCTACCTTGAGTTCTATCTGAACGTTGTTGCGCCTGCGCTTGGTCGACGACCGTGCGGGAACATGCACAAATTGGCCTGGTTTTATGACCGACGATCACACACCAATCGAATATAGATGGGACTGGAACCTTAACTCTTGGAAGCCAATCGTAAGATCTGATTTTGAGCCGATACCAGCTATGCCTACAACCCTGGCAATTGGTACGACCACGAGGCAGTTCATGGAAGCTAGTTCATCACTGTGTAAAAATCTCGACCTCATGACGTTAGACAAACTGTATGGCATGCTTCTCTAGACGCCCCCAACCACCCCTGCTGCGTCTTAGGCACATATGTCAACAAGTGACACGATGTGCCGTGAGACGTCTAAGCTGTTCATGGGATTTGTCCTTCAAGATAGTGAAATGCTTCTTAAAGCATAGTTCCTTTACAATTCAGCTCGGAGCCTGATGACAACCTCGACTGGAATGCAACTTACTGTGTTCTTCATCGTTTGGTCTCCTCAGACGCCGCAATGGCTGCAGCACTTGACCGCATGTCGAACGTTTTTGAAAACGAACCCGGATTGAAGCCAACCATCGTTGCAATTAATTGTGTGGCACCTGAAGCGTCACGCCTGAAAATATACGCCCGGTCAGCTTCAACTTGCTTTCGGAACGTTCGTGATATTATGACACTATCTGGTGCTTTGAAGGACACAAAAGCCCGGACAACCTTAGAGAAATCGAAAAGGCTGTGGCAGCTTGTTCTTTCATTGCCGCCAACCTTCGACGAGACTACCAAGCTCAGTGAGATTCGACCCTCTACTGCCTGCACACTGTACTATTTTGAAATCAAACCTTGCTCCTCGACCTATAGTACAAAGCTGTATATTCCAGTCCGACATACGCGTAGAACGACGAGCAAATCTTTGATGATCTACAGTATACCTGAGACATGACTTAGGCATTGGCTATCGAAGAATGCTGGTTGACGCATTAAAAGTATCATACTGTTTCTTACATTATTACTACTAACTAGTACTATAGTAAGGGTAAACGACTTGAAGATGGTATTGGGCTCTATGCATACATTGCTCCAACGTTGAAGGAACAGAATATAGAGGTGACTGCCTATCTGAGCCACAGGCCTATCGACACTCCCACTATTCAGAATGAAATTACATGTGTTTACCAGTCCTACAGAACCATTCAAATCCAGTCAAAACTGATCCATTCCACCAGTGGTTCAAGCTTGCAATGCCACAACCAAGATAGTTGCCTGTGTACTTGCAGGCAGCACGGTCGACAGTAAGGCATAACCGTACTGTCGCTTTAGCGAATAAAGAAGGTAATTAAGAGCTGATCAACGGGCTCTAGCTTTATGCTTGATTCACTGACTATTTGAATAGCCAAAGCAACTAGGAATAATAATTTAGTACTAATTTACAACTAGTGTTAAGGTATGAAGTCTTCAGGACAGTGCACAGCTCCTCTAGTATGCGGGAAATGGTAGATTGTTCGCAGTGTGTAGTGGCTATGATCAGAATCATGTTTTGGAATTGCAGTCTTCGTCGTACCCACGCCCATGGAAGTGTGCTCGGACGCAGGTTGCCTAACGATAGGTCAAAAGTAAGGTATCCACAACCTTGTTCCCTAGAAAAAGGCCTGACCACGTCTGAGTACACGTCAGATTAGACATGTTCATAGAACTAGATAATGTAAAAGGTGCTAGTTGATGTAGTAGGATCCTACTGGACTAATGAAGGTGTCGTGACATCTCGGAGAGATCAGGATTGCGAAATCCATATAAGGATAAAGAGTTCAAAGCTCTGTTCACTCGCTGCTGCTGCAATCTACGCCAAGTAATGCTGGCAACGTCCACTCGCTGGGAGGTACGGTGCTGATCTTTGACTTGGTACCTCTACATCGACTCTCTCCTCGTTGAATCTATCGAAGCAGTGCGAGCACAATGAAGAGCATTATTGGGTTACTGTATTGCTTTAACAAGTTCAGTGACGAGGATAGAGCCGGTGGAATCTCATCATCTCGAAATGCGTTCTGGCCGAGGTGGAGATATAATCTACTGTAATCTACGACAACTCGAAAAGACATAATCGTAGGAAGTGGCTACATGAGGGTTAAGCTCAGTGAATATAATTCTTTTGAACGTCATCCAATCGACTAGCTGATAAGTTGAGCTAACTAACTAGAAATACATGTACTGTACAATGGAACAAGCTCTAGGGATACTAAATACCACTTGATTGCTGTGACCAATTCCTTGTGGTGACGAGCAGGTCTTAGCCATATAGTTGTGAATTGGTCGACCAGCTCTTAAACTGGCTACGTGAAGGCACCAGGTGGAATTAGATAACAGTCCTAGAGGCAACGTCCCATGACTCCTGCAGGACTCACACCACAGCGGCTTTCCTGAGTAGCGCATATTTATCTTGCTGCAACCCTGGACAAGTATCATGGGACATCAATCGTATTCACCGTCTTCAGTGATGTCACATCTTCGAGATTCATGCTCCTACCAGAGAGCATTCTCGGCTAGCTACTTCGTTCAATGCTTTGCCAGCTTGACAGTTTTTAGAGTCGAGCGCTCAAACCGAGACCGGGCGTAACTCGAGTTCAGTTCCCAGAAGCCTGCGCACTTTCGTCCAGCATGCATGTGCTCTTCCAGGCACGCATGAGGGCGATGTGGAAATGGGATAGGCGGTCTCAAGTTGATGCACACGGCAGCTGCCAATAGAATCATATCGCCGCCAGACACAGATATTATGGTGGTTAACGCAAGCTTTCCCCAGATGATGTTGGAGGCGATGCGAGTGATTCCGATTGCATGCGCAGGCTTGAGGTAGTCAACAGTTCGCCCAGAAAGTCGATCTAGTCCAGGATTACCAGCCAATAGCATTCAGACTACCTAACGTCTGGCCAATTGCCCAGATGTCCTTGAGATAGACCATACTCAGGTCAGCGCCAGAATCAACTGTTGATCTGGGCTTGAGCATGCAACTCTTCCAAGCGCGAGACAAGCTTCTTATGGAGGAACGGGCTCAGAGTCAGGATACCCTCTCTTGTCACAAGGCGGTAGGTGTTGCTCTCCTGGTAGCGACCGGTGCCATCGACGAAGTTCCCCTTCCCGTCCAGCTCTAAGCTACCGAAGATGTCCTCAGGCCAAGCGACTCTGCCAAAGTCCGGTGGATTGCGCTGGTCGCTGACGTGGATGTAGCCGCCCCGGCCTCCACCGCCCATGCCGCCCTGAGCGCTTGCACCGCCTGCTCCAGTGCCGCCTGTACCTCCACCACCGCCGTACTCGGCGCTCTTGGTCTTCCTCTTCTTTCCACCTGCACTGCCGAGATGGCCTTGCTTGGGGAAAAATGCGCCACCGCTGCCGAGCATAGAACCAGCTTGTGAGGCGTACATTGCTGCTTGGGCTTGCACATCCGGGTCCTCATGGGCATAATTCCGGATGGTGTCGTGTACCAGTGCTATAAAGTCTGGATTCTCCGTAAACGATTCCGGTGTCGCCTGGAGCTGTGTGCTTGTCCCCACTGATAACGCTTTATTGGCTGGCTCCAATGGCAGTAGTGACAACAAGTATGTCTTGTTCGGTTGCTGATGAGCAAAGATGTGGCTGTTGTTCGACAGAGTTGAGACGAAACGCGGCATGAATTGAGGCATTCGCATTGCGGGTGTCCTGCAATGCTGCATCGAAGTGAGGAAGCGCATATTGTTCATGTCTGAAGAGTATCCCACTTGTAAGAGGTATTTGTTTGAGAGAGGTATTGAACGGCATACAGCAACAGCAACGCTGGTGTCAATGCCTAGGGTGATCAAAGCAGTGCGGGCACGGCAGAGAGTCTCATTTGGGCTACAGGATTCAGGTTGCTTCAACAAGGTTAGCGACGGGAATTGAGCCGAAGTAGGGGTACCGCTTCAAAAATCAGTCTTGTACTGAGAACCTCGGGGTATGGAGTGCGGAAAGACGCTAGGTTGACGGCATAATCCTTCCGACCGATAAGGTGCCTAGGTAGAAGAAAAGTGCGATCATTCATGTTGGAACAATCTATTCTTATAAACTGACCGTCGATTATGACTTCGGTCATCGTTGAGATGTATAGGGTCAGGCAATACATGAGAGCAATTATCTTACGATAGACATGCAGTAAATCGAACTTGGTTGCGCACCTATTGCTTCTCTACGCCGTCCTCCCTCCATCTACCGTACAATGAAATAAACCCGGGTATATAATACAACTGTTGTACAATCATGTTTCCGACTCCAACCGTCTAGTGAAGCTAATAACCCTCTCGTAACTCCACATTGTGATAGCGCTGGTAGGGGCAGCTTTGATCAGGCTGACCCCAAGACCTCTATACAATCCTCTCCAGCCCTCTCTTCTCACGATCGCGCTCATGGTGCGGCCGACGCCCTGCTCGTAGGCCGGCATCCTCTGGCCACCAACGAAGCGTAGTCGTTTAGGGCCTTGTATTTGCAATCTTTTGCGTGTAGTATCGAGCGGGAACACGGCGGTTTTGGACAGCACGCTGGCGCTTATCCCAGCGACGGCGTCTCCGGAAGAGAAGGGTAGCTGCACATCGGCCATCAAAGGCTTGAAGGTCTCGTAGAATACAAAGAACAGTCCCATATATGGAACGATCTGGCCGATACTAGCGGGTAAGCCGCGGAAGAAACCCGAGTATCCCTCGGTCGTTACAATGTCGCGGACGGATCCAGCCAGACCCTGATAGACTTTGTCGGTGCCCTGCGCCGCGAACCTCGTCCGTAACAGATCTAAAGGATATGTGGCAGTCGTGGCGGCCGTCCCTGCTACGGCGCCGCTCACGAAACTAAGCGCACTGCCAGGGATGCGCGACTGGTTATCTCCATCTCTTGTTATCGATTCCAAGACCTGAGTTGTAGACCGATAGGCAAGGAACTGCAACGCGGCATAGCTTAGGTATAAGCCTTCGGCCGGAATGTTGCCCTTCCAGAATCCGGTGATGCCTTCGTGTAGCAGAATGTTCCGGACGACGGACCAGACTCGGATTGGTTCAGCAGTGGTGTTGGCTTGCGCGCCACGGACAGGGTCGGAGAGCGAGTGGTAGGAGAGCTGGAGTCTGATCTTCACCACATCTAAGGGTGCAATGCAGAAGCGACTGACGAGGCCGGCGATGGCGCCGGCAGTAATAACTTGGAGCTTGTTGCCCTCATCGCGAAGGGGCAGCGCATTTGACGACATCCATAGGACTGATTGTGCAGGCGCCGATTAGATGGTCTGTCGCAGCGTTTGCCAGCCAGGCTGTCGGTGATAGTTAAAGGGCAAGGGATTTAGCGCTTCCAAAAGTCGATTTTAGCCTAAAGGGTCAGGGTTGGCTTGCGGGTCCTGTTGTTGGAAGAAGTAACGGTATGTACTGATGGGCCCGTATGTGAAGCTATAGAGCAGCACATAATTACAGCAAGATACTGCCCATACGGCAGTGCCATTCTGGATCCGGCCTAGAGCTTTTGACCCTGACGCATGACCCTTCCCAGCAAAGATCGGGTCCCAAGAGGCTTTTTAAGCGAGAGTTAGTCTAGTTAGTTGGCTACCTAGCTAGCTTCCCTCCAGCGTGTCCGGCATCGCATGGTGGAGGGACCAACAATTTATTTTATATTTCAACCATAACCCTCGATCGTCTTTTCACGGTGTGACGCATAGACCTGACTGGAACTATTACCGCCAGTAGATGTGTGCATTCGATGGTCGTTGATCTTGTCCAAGTCTTGGACTTTCTTTACTGCTGTACATCTTATACATATAAAAGTCGACGACATATGGGGCATATACCATAATTCTTCTACATCGTTGCGTCGTCATATTAGCTTCTTCTCGAAAGCAAAGTTTTCTGCTTAAGATGACTTTCCAAAACATATCAGACCCACAGGATGGCGTTATCCAAGGCAAGCAACTTCACCAGGTCGACGAGACCAAGCTTTATCCAGAGGGATCCCTGGAACGGAAACAGCGTCTCAAAGCAGTCTATCGGAAACTGGACCTTAGAATCATACCAGCCTTCTGGGTTTTGTACTTCCTCTGCTCAGCCGTTCGCGCAAATGTCGGTCTTGCACAGACGATGAATGTATCATCGGGTCACGACCTGTCCACTCGACTGGGCTTGACTCCTCACCAGATCAGCACTGGCCTGGCACTATTCTATGCCAGTTACGTCGTACTCGAAGTGCCTTCCAACCTTGTCATGTCGAAGCTGAAGCCGCATGTGTGGCTTGCTCGCATCGTTGTCAGCGTTGGGGTCATCGGTGTCGGTATGGTGGGGATGAAGAACGCGGCGGGATTCTATGTCTTGCGCCTCTTCCTGGGGGCAGTCGAGGCTGGCATGTGGCCTGGGATGTCGTTCTATCTAACCCTCTTTTACCCTCCCCACCGGATGGCAAAACGTGTCGGATGGTACTTCACTGCTTCGCAGCTGTCTGCAGCGGTAGTGGGGCTGGTTTCGGCTGGTTTTCAGAAGATGGATGGCGAAAGGGGCCTGGTTGGCTTTCAGTGGATGTTCTTAATTTGGGGTTTGGTGACTTTGGTGGTCGGCTTTACCTTACTCTGGTGGTTGCCTGACCGCCCAACTGCTCCTGGCGAGTCTCCAAAACCCGGGTTCTTATCCCAATATCTTCCTGCGCCGAAGCCGGCCTTGACTGGCGAAGACGCAGTATTGCACTACGAAGACCTCAGCATTGCATATGAGAAGACCGAATGGACCTGGAGAGACTTCCTAAGGGTTCTCTTTGATTGGCGCTTCTGGCCACTGCTGATCATGTATTTCGGCGTGGTAGGCGTGGGAAATGGTGTTGCTTCGTACGGCACAGTCATCCTAAGCGCCATCAATCCCACCTTTAGTGGAATCACCCTCTCCTTGCTCTACGCTCCAATCTGGCTTTGCGATCTCACTGGCATTCTGATCGTCACCCCAATAAGTGACCGCTTCCACAAATACAGAGCATTATTCTTCACCATTCCTACATTGATACAGATTGCAGGCCTTCTAATTGCGACCTACTCTGGAGATAGTACGAGTCAGAAATGGGGCCGTTATGTTGGCCTGCTCATCGTGGGTTTCGGTCTCGGCCCGACTGTACCTATCACAATGACGTGGACAGCTGAGATCTTTCAGAAGAGACATGGAGAGATCGGGGTTGCTGCAGCATCCGCCCTTGTGTCTGGTCTCGGGAACTGCGGGTCGATCCTGACAAACTACGCTCTGTACGAGGGCTGGCCGTCAGATGAAATGAGCCACCCTTCTTTCAGTAAGAGTAACTGGGTGATGGTCGCCATCTTGATAGCGAGCATCACCGCTAGCTGGGTAATGGCACTGTCTCTGAGGCTGACAGACGGGAGACACAGCCGGTTACAGTCAGTACCCGAGTCTTAATGGTATGATGATATGTGAATGAGAAGTAATCTAGATTTATTAGATCATCCCTTGGCGAGTTCCCAGATGTGGATGCTATTGGCCAGGAGTAGAGTTATGATAACCTGCAACCATCCTTCTAACGCAATATCTTCCGGGCGAAGAATATCTACTACGGCTCTTCTCAAGCTATAGGACAACGATGCCAGGACCAGCAGAGCCCGCAATCCAATGTCGACTATCGATACAATCGCTGTGATACTAAAGGCAAATCTTTGTGCTAAGAAAAGCTTGGTGGCGATGCGTCTGTACACGGCACTATGGTCGGGATGCTGTTTCCTCATAAACATATCAAGCTGGGAGAATCTCGAGGCGCGGACGTCCTCGATTGTAAAAGATGTATCTGATGTTGACTTGCCGTCATCGGGATAGCTCTGTGTAGCCGGAGCGCACCTGGAAGCTTTCAAGATTCTCCATCGAACTTGATCCAGCAGCGACGAATTTGCCGTTATAGTCTTCGTCTTACCCGCGAGAGATGCAACCGCCTCGAAGAAAGGCTGAAGCAGTACAGCGTTTTCGATGACTGCGGTTCGATTCTTGTCGTCGGTAGCCAGACACTCGCGATCGAACGCCTCTTGTGCATGAGCGTAATGAACGAAGCGGCTGTAGAATGCCGGTGTAGTTACGGTGAGTGTCAGAGTCTTGTTACGATCTTCTTCGTAGGTGAAGCCAGGGGAGTATATGACCTCGTCTGCATCTCGATGGGCAGCTTTATAGACGAGGCGAAGAGGGGTGGAAGAATGATCCATAACATCTTGAAGCCAAGCTTTGAAAAATCGCTCAAGCTTTATCTCGTCATGTGTGTACACGCGCCCAATGCTCAAAGGGTCGATCTCAGGTCGGAACCAGACGTTTAGTTGTCTCTTGAAATAGAGTTTCCGCGCTTCCCAGACAATTCTAGGGAAGGTGGCGAACCCAACCCACGACCATGCGAGGACGAGCTTGAGAAGAGCGAAGCCTGACGTCTTTGTTGCATCTTTTGGTCGTCCATCAGACCAGACACGAGCCACGATCTTGGGACTCTCCTTAGAAGATCGCAAGACGATGGTATTGTCGATACTTACGTAGCCAGTCTCTTGTAAAGCTGCAAGTGGGTCTATAGCGCGCAATGAATATGAGCCTTTGCGACTATTGAACGGGGAGACATGGAAGTCCTTAGACCATGTCTTAGTGAAGACCAGTCTTTGCTTCCGGTTGTCTACCTCATCTTCTGTGGGGTCAGAAGAATCAGAATTCGGCTGTGAGGAGGTCAAATCTGCCCGTAAGAGGTATAGACGCCTCTCATCAAAAGTGTTGTTGACTTCAAGAACCATGTACTTCAGCTGGGCATCTTCATCGTAGATATACCAGAAACTGACAGGATTGAAACTGTAGCCGGCAAACCTTGGAGCCGTGACCAGATAGGCAAATGAATAATCAAGATCCGTTACTCCTTCGGTATGTAGATACGAACGAAGCTTCTCGGCAAGGAATCCAGAGTGTGCTCGGATTAGGAAGTCGTCGGCTGAAACATCGAACCATGCTTTACATGCGCTATCGACAGACAAGCTACTGCTCAGCTTGCCATTCGCACCAACAGGGACACCGACAAGGAGGTAGGAATATCCGAAGGAATGCTTCTTAGGAAACAGTCTCGAATGAGTAGTCCTACTTGGCATAAGAAGAGGGGGGATGGGATGCTCGTCGATAGTCTGCTGATGAATAGGTCGGGCGAGATTCTGCTGATTGAGGTCTAAGTGGCTCTCGCGGTAAACAATGACACCCGCAAAGGCACCACAAAAGCCCAGCAACGAAAACACCGTCAAGTAGAGCTGATGGGTCTCGGACTTGAGATCAATAACGGCCAGTCTGGCCAGGGAAGACAAGTTCCAGAGGTTCGTAGAGGAAGCAAAGACCGCATGGACGCCTAAAGTGATGGCTATATCTTGGAGGCGAGTGCGGTCTCGCCACAGCTGGCGAACCAGCCATGCAGGTTGGAACAATAATATTCGAACAGGATATGTCCTTTCAGGCGGGTTGAAGACGCTCCATAGGATGGTTGTTGCCGACCATACTGCGACAAGGACCGCGGGCCAGTGGAAAGGTCTATGTTTGTTGCCACTCCCGGTGTCTACATTCGTCATTGCCAGAACTCGGAAGTTGGGAGCAACCAGAGGCGAGTAGACGTAGGTATTTCAGACAACAGACAATGCGCTTCTTGAGGCCGTGATTGATAGGGTGAACTTTCGGAGCTGCGCTGAACACTTTACCGGCCAAACATCTATATACCTAGGGATATATATATCGTTGTCAACACGAGAGAGATATCAGAATGGGTGGCTGTCCCGAGCACGGACGAAGCATCCTCCAGTATGGAGATCCACACAGGATTTATATTGGGAGTGCCTTCGAGTGGTCTGACTGCCCCAACGTCATCAGTAGCTGCATTAGCATCACTGCATTTGTGCTGAACTTGGAAGGCTGATGGGTGTGGTGATTGGAATTGGAGATAAATGTAGTTGTGAAGCAGTGAGGCAGGCCAAGGGAAATGATCCCGCTTTGCCGTTGACATACTGTACCTACCTAGGTAATATATTTGCGACAGCACACAATTTACCCCTCGGACTTCGCTGCAATGGGGACATCCTGGTACCACCCTAACCCTCGGCTGTGTAAAGTAAACGCAAGAAGCGAAGTGGATTAGGTGTCCTGTAGATGGAGGACTTGCATATGGGAAGCTGGAGTCATTGCTGCAACTGCTGCATTTATCTAGAAACGCTCCCAGTAGAACCAAATAGAAGAAACATCAATCACCCATCAAACACGAAGCTTGAGAAAGTAGCATAGCAAACAACCGCAACCATGGCAAAAGGACAGAGCTGGGAGAAGATCAACCTGCCTGAACACGAGCCAATCCCCAATGTCCAAGGCCAATTCGCGCTGACCGTCCAGCCCAAGACCGATCTGTGGCGGCCTTCGGCAGATAAGGACACGGCGACGGCGCCTGCGATCTTCACACGCACGACCAGTGCAAAGTTTCGACGGGCGCAGGTGACCGTATTCTATGACAACTTTGTGACGACCTACGACCAGGGAGGACTGTACTTGAACTGGCCATCTGAGGGGTCGAAGTCGAGCTGGATCAAGGCCGGCGTCGAGTTCGAGCAGGGCGCGCCTCGCCTGAGCACGGTGGGCACGCACGTCTACAGCGATTGGGCTCTGGCGCCCGTCAACGGTGGAAGTGCGACTTCTGTGACGATCGAAGCGGTCGGTAAGGACGGCGCATTGTGGATTTACGCCATTTTTGAGGACGGCACCAGACAGCTCCTTAGGGAGACCAAATGGGCCTTTGTCGACGAGAGGGCTGGGGATGCCGAGTTCTGGGTGGGTGTGGGAGCGGCAAAGCCAACTCCCGAGGAGGACGACCCTGACAAGGTTCTACAGGTCAAATTCGCAAACCTGATTGTTGAGACTGCATAGAGTTAAATGAATTGATGGATAGGCACAACAGGAAGCCAAGTTGCTGACACTGACTGGTACTTATTTGTGCCCCATATGTAGACTATGCAAATGCGAGGCGAGCCTCATATCAACATCAATATAAATATAATATCTGTCAATCCAACGGTCAAAGCAACTGTTGCACTTGGACCCTCTACAACTTAGAGCTCAACACGGCCTTCATACGCTTCTCCACCGCGGCGAGATATTCGCCAGTGGTCACGTAATCGTCCTTCTTGCCGCATGCGATGGCAAGGTCCTTGGTCATGATTCCCTGCTGGTCGACAACGTGCACACAAGCCTCCTCGAGCGACTCTGCGAACTTGACGACCTCAGGTGTCCCATCGAGCTCTCCTCTCTTGGCCAGACCTCTGGTCCACGCGAAGATGCTGGCAATCGGGTTGGTGGATGTCGGGTTGCCCTTCTGGTGCTCGCGGAAGTGTCGTGTTACAGTGCCGTGTGCCGCCTCGGCCTCGAAGGTCTTGCCGTCGGGCGTCACAAGAACGGAAGTCATCAGACCGAGTGAACCGAAGCCCTGAGCGACAATGTCTGACTGAACGTCGCCATCGTAGTCTGCAATCATGTTAGAGAGAGGGATAGGATAAGCGGTAGAAAATGCGAAGACTTACTCTTGAGCGCAATGAGCATGCCTCCCTCGGACTTGATCATCTGCGCGACCATGTCGTCGATGAGACGGTGCTCGTACCAGATGTTCTTGGCCTCAAACTCGCTCTTGTATGTAGAGTCGTAGATCTCCTGGAAGATGTCCTTGAATCTGCCATCGTACTTCTTCAGGATGGTGTTCTTAGTGGACATGTACATTGGCATACCCAGGCTAAGGGCGTGCTTGAATGAAGCATGTGCGAAACCGGCGATAGACTCGGCTGTGTTGTACTGGGCCTGTGCGACACCGCCCTGGTGCTCTTCCGTGAACTCGAACACCTTGATGCGCTCTTCCTGGCCGCCCTTGGGAGTGAACACCAGCTCTAGAGTGCCTGGGCCCTCGATGACCTTATCCTTGGCCCTGTACTGGTCACCGTGGGCGTGACGACCAATCACAATGGGTTTCTTCCAGCCCGGGACCAATCTGGGGACCTTAGGGATGACGATTGGCTCTCTGAACACCGTTCCACCGAGGATGTTTCTGATCGTACCATTGGGACTCAACCACATCTGCTTCAGCTTGAACTCCTTGACACGCTGCTCATCGGGGGTGATGGTGGCACACTTGACACCAACCGAGTACTTCTTGATGGCCTCGGCCGCATCGATGGTGACCTGGTCGTTGGTCTCGTCACGGTAGGGCAAGCCGAGATCGTAGTACTTGAGATCTACGTCAAGGTAAGGGAAGATGAACTTGTCCTTGATGTCCTTCCAGATGATGCGGGTCATCTCGTCGCCATCGAGCTCGACGACAGGGTTCTTGACCTTGATCTTCTGGATCTGCGACGCCATGCTCCTCCGCTGTGAGATCCTGGCAGCGATCGGGCGGGAGAAGGAGGATGCGGCAATTGGCGCAGCGGTGAACGAGCGAGCGCCCATGGAAAGGGAGCGCATGGCAGACATGATGGGTGTGCGATAGGCGTTTTTTGCGTAGGCACTGAACGAGAACCTCGGGACAGCTCAAGCAAACGAACAAGCGGCTCTACAAACAGACAAGGACTTCCATCCTACCCAGCATTGTCATTCAAGCCGTCTGATTTTGTCCCCTTCCTCCGCACGCGGGGCCAGCCCGAGCTCCTAGCACGCAGATAGTCTTATCGGGCCTGTTAGTATACCTGTCGTATCCACCTTTGTGTTTGGTCGGTGATGCTGTAGCAGACGTTACCAACCACAGTTAGATGCCGATCAAAGCAGTCGGGCAGAAAACTGCAGTTGACAGCTCCGGATTGGGGACAGCCGATATCGGAGCGGGAGTCTTCCGCCCGACAGTTGGACCGAGCTGCCACAATAGTAAAGTATGGCTGCCATTTGTTTGTTGCATCAGTCAGCACATTCTGTAACCGGCATCATCAGTACCCTCGACACCAATCAAGTACCTCATCGCCTATCAGCCGCCAGAGTACCGTTCTCGATATCGAATTGCTTCGAAGCCGTAGAGGTGCAGCGAACAAGTTAGCCATGGCGGACGCAAAGACACAAGTGATGGAGCAAGTCCGGCAACAGGCCGCCCTCTCCAATGCTCGTCTGCTGGTCGAGGTGTGTATTTTATTGGATCGATCTATTCAGAGCACAGCCGCTGACCTGATCGGCGAAGAAACTGAACGAGCACTGCTTTGAGCGCTGCATTCCCAGCCCGGGCCCTTCCATGACCTCCTCCGAATCGAGCTGCTATACCGCCTGCGTCGAGAAATACATGGGCGCGTGGAACGTTGTCAGCAAGCAATATCTGACCCAGATTCAAAAGGGCGTCGCTGGTTCCGGCCCTGGTATTTTCTAGGTGGGCATGTATATTGGGATATGGCACGCAGCTCCTGTGCCTCCGGCGGCTGGACTTCGCTACTTCTGAGAGATTCGGGCCTGTAAGATATGTGTTGATATGGAATGGACAAGGGAAGCTAGCGGTTGGGAGCTAGAGTGCTGTGATGATACACCATGCACTGAAGCCTGTAACACTACTGTTTTGACGAGGGCCAGCCCATATAAGGACATGCTCAATATTGAATGCAAAAGTACATTTTCGCTGGCTGTATAAGAAAACTTTATTTGTACAATCTATCTGCCAGTCATAGTGGTACTAGGCGGCAGACCCTTCTGAGGAGGTGGCCCTCTCATATTCCTTTGCCGTTCGGCGTACTCTTTCACGATGATGCTGCAGCTGACCTCCTGACATAACCTCTTTCTTCGCTGCACGGGCAGTAATGAAGTGAATTCGAGCCCAGACGCTCGCTCTACAGCCTCGATGGGCACTTCAAAGTCTTGTAATGGCTTGTCATTAGCGATGACCGCGTTAGGCAACACAAAGGCGCCTAGGGCTACGTTGCCTACGGCCTTTCCATCTTCGGCGTAAATAACCTTGTAGAAATGCGTAGGCACTGCGACGTTTGGAGGAGAGCCAATAACCTCGTAGCTGACCCTCCACTTGCCATCAACAGGGTCCTTCTTGGGCAGGTACAAGGGACCAGTCACAATCCTGATACTGGGGTAGAAGGACGTCAACCTGCGGCAAAAGTCCTCGAAATGAGACCAGTAATCCCTGTTGAAGCCGTCTCCAACCTGAGGGCACATGTTTGACAACGCGAAGGTGGCATCCATGGCAGTCTGACTCCACTTTGCATCTGCAGCTGGTACCTGGTGTCCCCTGTCATACCCGCTTCGAAAGTAGTCCTTCAACTTGGCGCGGAATTTCTCTGGGATTTCACCGTCCTCCACAAAGACGGAATGCCGTCTGTCACCTCCCTGCATCGTAAGCGACTCTGGAGTGATGTGCTCAGCCACCCAGTGAGGATTGCTGGTGGCTCTATTGAAGCTGCTCGTCAAGCTGGCGGCGGTGCGCAGATCCGCGACTGGGCCTGGAAACCCATACTGGAAAAGTCCACTCGGGTCGACTGGGGCTACGACGGAAGGACTGCTGGCGGTTCGAGGAATGGGCGATGGCGGAGGAACCGAGGACGAGACTTTCGTCGGGAGGGGAAGCGTCGCTGCCACACCAGTAGCAAGGGGTTGAGCGTTCAGGTCGGTTTTCTCTCGTCGAGAAGAGCCGAAGATGACCGCAGTCGTTGCGGCACCCACGGCCGCTGAAGCTCCAGCAACGACTGCAATGGTGAACTTGGACATTGTTGGCGAGGATGCGAGTGGCATCCACTCGGAACGATTGGAGAGAAGCGGCCTTCAGAATCGAGGACTGTAAATGAACAATGGGCGAAGGAGAAGGAAGAATTGGCTGTTATTCTACGGGTGTTGAAGCAGGCAAGGCATGGTCACCCGTACAGCATCAGGCCGCTCTAGTCACGATGGGACATGTTTCAGCACGCGCTTGGAGAAGTCCAGGGTCCGAGCGAAGCTACTGTACTAAAAGGTTGCGACAATCTTGTCTGTGGCCGACTACTTGGTAGTTCTTTATCATCTCATTACACATAAGACAATTAGTACTATGCTACGGCTAACAAACTTGGTATCAAGCCATAGTTGAGCCTGAGGCCAACAGCTGTGCACACTTTTCACAAAGCAAAAGATTTGTACAGTCAGTCCTGCTCATAAGGATCCCCCTTGTAAGGATACTCTTTAGGCTTTGCGCCCATTAGCATGTAAAATAAGAATATCCTGACCTCCTAGGATATCCTTGGCTTTCGAGCTATATATCCTTGTGAACAGTAGGGTAAGAGGTATGTTCTGACCAGGAAAATGGCTTATTCTACCTAGGTAGGTAGGTAGATAAGGTAAAGAATTTATAGTCGTGGCTCTTACCCAAGCCCTCAGGACAACCTGTCTATAAAGATATTGTCACTTACTTTCTGGCATTCTTATAAACCGGATCCACTGTACATAGTTTTACGTCAATTCCCTCAGGTTTAGACATAGTGGCTACGCATGGCGATGCGTCTGTGGTCGGCGTCACAAGTGACAGTTGAGCATTTCAATACTTCTACAAAATTTCATTCGAGAGTTGCAAAGCCACGCTCAGGTTGATGTCCCTCATCGCGTGCTGCTATAACATGCCAGTCCGTATATGTTTTCGAATAATTCAATAGATCGACTCTCCCAATTCCAAACGCCCCTCGCCAAGAATTGTTCCCCGTCCAAAACAGCGAGAGCTCACCTCACCTCACCTCACCTCACCTCACCTCATCTCATCTCGCTGTACCCTTCTGTGCCTCGCTTCCCTCCTAGTGGGGTAAATATCAAGGTTATAGTGACAACTCATTTGGCCATGAAAATGCTTCTAAGCATCTCTCACCCCACACCCAAGACGTGCACCGTCTGCCACTCTGAGAGTATAGCTATGCCTCACTGACCAACGCTCCTTGCCGTCCACTCCGTTCGGTGTGACCGCCGCAAGACGCAAGACAAAGCCCGACGGTTCTGAGGCAGGAAATCCGAGGCCAGACACCCATTATGAACGTCATATAGCCGTGTGGAGCAGGACGCGACGACGAGACCAACGACGAGAAACCGAAGGCCAAGGCGACGGCAAAGACGTCTATAGTCTCAACGCGTGGGTGAAAACATGTCGACCGCTCCTGCTGCCCCTCCAACGGGTGCTACCTCGAGCAATCATCAACCTGACCAGGCCGGTCAAGACTCCAAACAGCCATACTTCGCTGGCCCTCGCCCGACTTCCCTCGACTACATCAACCGTCCCAACCCTGTCGAGCCGTCACAGAAGTCCAGATCCAGCCATGTCGATCGCCATCCCCATCCGCTGCACGATCCCACTCGTAGGCTCCAGATACGTGGCGCACCAGACACGAATGCTTCTACATCTGGATCTTGTTCTGCTCCTACCTCTGGCTCCAGCTCTGGTGCTAGACTTGTACCCGGATCTCATTCTGGATCTGGCCAGCCTTCCACTGGCAACGCGGGCAAAAACGTCATCGCTACAACTAGAAAGCAGGACTCTCTACGCCACGTGTTGAACCCAGCGCCGGTAACCTTCGCGAATACTCCTCCTTCGGCTAAACGACAGAGGACCATCAGCAGCGCCAGTGAAAAGAGAGATGGCAATGGCAATGGTCACCGCCATGGCCACGGACCCGGCATGCAGAAAATACCAACGGCTTCCCTTAGCCTGCCAGGTCTACCTCTGCGTAGGACGGTGGTGAAGAAGCCCAGACTACCACCGACGCTCTCAGGACTCTATCAACCGCCTCCGGATGCGAAGCTTCTACCTTCAATCGTTATGGAGCAGCCACCAGGAGAGCGATCAGGACCAGAATTAAGTCAGCAGCCTAGCGGACTGGTCGATCTCAGCGCGGCGGCTCGTCTAGGCGGCTCTCCGCCCAGTGCTACTCTCACAGAAGGGTCTGATGTGCGTCTTCCCGTACGTCGTCTGTCTGGCCTCGCAGCGTCTAAAGGACAGTCTAGTCCCGAAGAAGCGCTGGGCAGGGCAGGGGAGGAGGGTCAAGCTGGTGAAGGACGTGCAGCTAGTGTCGGTGCTGACGAGGACGATCCTATCTCATTTTCAAGACCAGCCAAGTCGAAACCAAAAGCCAAATCCGTTCGTGGTGCACGTAGAAAGTGGTCAGATGAGGAGACGAATAGTCTCCTCAAAGGCGTAGCCAAACACGGTATCGGCAACTGGACCAGGATCTTAAGGGATCCCACCTTCGTCTTCGATCATAGGACCGCCCTCGATCTTAAGGATAGGTTTCGTGTCTGCTGTCCAGATCACTACAAGCAGAACAACGGTGAGGGTAGCGCTGGTACAAAGGATACCCTTAGGTCGCGTCAGGAGCTTAACGAGGCAACGTCCCAGGGTCAGTTCGTTAGAAATGCAAATGCTTCTGAGACCCCACCAACGGACCTCTCCAAAACGCAGGGCAACGTTAAGAAGAAGCGAGGAGTCAGGCCGGAGAAGAAGTCGCAAGCTGAGCTGCAGCAACTTGGCATCACAGAACCTTTCATCGAGGCACACCACCGACAGAAGCAAGACTTTACAGAATTCGAAGATAGCGCTCTTTTGACTGGTTTCAAGAAATACGGCAAACGCTGGGCTGAAATCAGAAACGACGAAAGTCTTGGTCTCTCGCATCGTCCCGCCCCTGATTTGAGAGACCGATTTAGGTCCAGGTACAAATCCGAGTATCAGGGCGACAAGAGGCCGAAGGCAGTCGCTACAGTGGCAGACAGCAAGACCAATCCCGCCACAACAAGTGCTACTGCCACTGATAAGTCTCCCGAGATGCAACAGTCCATGGACAGCGTGGACGTGCAGCAATCCGCCTTGTTGCAATCCTCAGCCTCTACAGCCTCGAAATACCCCTTTGAACTAATCGCATATCCTGTCTCGCCCAGCCGTATGTGGCCGCAGCAGATCCAGCGGAATCATCATTACCAACAACGCCAAAGCCAACAAAATCAACATCACCACCAACCTCTTCCATTCTTCCGCTTCGACGACGTCTTCTTCGGCGCACCTATCGACGACGACAACGACGAAGATGGTACCGATCCATCCACTAGCGAACCCATTGTCCTCGACCGCCAGATCCTAGACTATGCGCGACGCCACAACGTATCCGAGGGCGAGGGCAATGGCGGTGGTGGTGACGACGGTAGCGGGCAGGTGAGGAGACACCCACAGCCGACCGACTCCACTTCCGTATTCGCACCCTCGACGGCAAACGCAGCAGTGGCCCATCAGCTGCCACAACTCCCACTGCCGCCTTCAACGCCTGTCACGGCTCCTCCAACCTCGTCCGCTACTGCACTGCCCTCTCTTGCCGCCATCACGGCCGGCGCTGGTCTGGATGAGGGTCTTGGTAATGATCCAGCTACAGACCACCTAGAGTTACCATCTCTACTGCATTTCCTCGGCTCGTCAGAGTCAGATGCTGCCAAGCTACACGGCGGTCACATGTCAATTATGAATCTTGAGGAGCTACTTCGCTAGTGGTCGTGGCGGATCGAGATCTGTATTCAAAGTTCAAATTCCAGTTTCCAAGTCTGCGACGGGTTTTGCTGGATTCGGAGAATTATTATTATTATTACTATCTACAGTCCGCATGAAGCCGGCGACGACTCCTGCAGAAGGTACACGACAGCTACCGCGTTAACAGACCCAACCACAATAGCTACTTTGAACGCTTTAGGAGGAGAGCAGCTAAAAAGTAAGGTACAACACGTAGAGACAGAGTTCGAGCGCCTTATATACCCTCCTCCTAGGGCGAATACAGACATTTAAAAGACTTCCTATTCCAAATATCCCTCGGTGGTAAGAATATCAGAGGGATCGATTCGAAGTCGTTTTGTAGCCTTGTTGCGATTGTACCGCAAGAGCCCACTCTATGTCGATGTTCGCTACGAGACAATATCCTTCTGGGTGCAATCATGCTGAAGAAACTACAGGCAGTGCTCTTAAGCATGTTTGCTCACAAGCCAACATTCATGACTTCATAAGCAGTCTCCCAGAGGCCTTGATACGGATGTCGGTACAAACGGCGTTATGTTGCCAAGTGGTCAAAAGCAACGTATTGCAGTAGTACGGGCTTTCATCCGAGATCCATAAATACTGTTGCTCGATGAGCGACGAGCGCGTTAGATTCTGAATCAGAGCAAGCAGTTAAGGTGGCATTAGACGTGGCCTCAAAGGGTTGGACGACTATGGTTGTGGTCCATAGGCTTTCGACTATACAAAACGCCGACTGCATTCATTTCTTACGGAACGGCACTGTGGCGGAGAGCGGGACCCATATGCAGCTTGTTGCACGGAAAAGCTTGTATTGGAAAACGGTAAGAAACAAACTTTTTGGAAAGGTACAGTAGACAGTATATGAAGCGCTGGAATGAGTTCGTGGATGATTGGATCTTCAAATGCATATTGTAAATCATCGACATGCGTGGTGGATGATACGTTCTTTGCAGAACATGATGAATCACTCTTAAGATAGACCTACACTAGGCTGAACGACTTAAAATGGCCGCTGAAATACAAGCTCGTTCGACGCATACTCCTAATTAATATAAAAAAAAAGAATGTCGATATACTAGACTTATCGGATTGCCTAGCTTTAGCTAGCCTGTTTCCTCTTGATATTCATATGTAAGAGTATTGAGTCCGATAAGTCACTTGCTCATTCAATGTCGACATCAAAACTAGACTTGCCCCATCCCAACGACATATAAACTGGCGCCATTCTGTAGCAGAACCAGCTCCCTACATTACTACTTTCTCCATTGTGGCGCATATCTGGTCCTCGCTGAAACACGTCCTAGAGTGTAGGGATAGTGATGAACTACTTCATTTACTGTCGTAAACCACATATTGACAGCCTCAATACTTGCCACTTGGTAATAGCTCTATCCGAGTTTAAAACTTCTCCGAATTTCGTGTCCGGGACGTCTCGCTTCGGATGGTGAAGCCAAGGTTTACTGGAGGACTCGGGATTGTGGGAATGGGCTTGAATGTAAATATCCTGATTGGCGTCCTTACCAATGGAGACGAGTAGTGGCGCTGAAAAGCGGCATCTTTCAATCTCACCCGTGTGTGGCGAGTTCTGTATCAAACCCTGAAGCCTGGTCTTTGAGTTGTAGGATAGCAAAGTGTGTAATTGAAGTCCCTGCTTTAGTCAAGCATAAAGCTCATACCTCAGACAGGGAGATGCCTTGGCCTACATAGTTGCTATTCCCACGGTTTTGACGTGTCACGATCCTCACCTTCTCTTTGGTCAAAACACCACATATGGGTATAAAGGATGTGTAATTATGATTGAGGAAATACAAAGGTGTGTAGTGAAAGTCCCTAGTAGATCATTGGATTTATTACTAAGCTACTTGATAATCAGAACATGATTTATTAGTGCTTTTCGGGTAGGTAACTTACACGGTCTTTTCTCATCATCAGTATTACCAGGCTGTGTTATGCAAGACAATCACTTTGAGTTAAAAGTAAAAGTAGGCAGTGACAACGCGACAAGTATGATCATCTAGACTCCTCGGATCACGTAGCTTCCAAGAGCAATTCCGCCATCGGTCAACATGCGCAAACCTATTACCGTCGAATGCGGCGAAGAAGCCGCGACTCAATTTGCATTTGCACCAGGCTATCGAAACCTTAACCACGGTATGTCGCGTGCCGCTCCATCGGAATGATTTTGCTATAGCGGCGGCCGCAACAGGGTCCTATGGAACCTATCCACTGCCGGTCCGCCACGCCCTGCGTGACTTTCAAGAACGCACCGAGGCTCGCCCGGATGAGTTCGTGCGTTATGAGTATCGTACGCACCTGCTCGACGCGTCGCGCCACGCCGTCGAGGACCTCCTGCGTACGCCCCGGGACACCTGCGTGCTGGTCCCTAACGCCACCTATGGCATCGAGACGGTGCTGCGCAACCTGACGTACTGCGATGGCGACATCGTCATCGCGTTCGCGACCATCTACGAGGCGTTTACCAATACGCTTAAATACCTCGCCCAGACGACTCCGCTCCGCGTGACGACAATTCAGTACACGTTACCTGTTTCTGATACTTTCCTCTGCGACGCGCTTGTGGCGGCCATTGCGTCCGCGCGAGCGGCGGGACAGCGGCCTCGGCTGGTCTTGTTCGACACGATCAATGCCTTACCAGGGGTCCGCATGCCGTTCGAGCGCCTAACGAAGCTGTGCCGCGAGCACGGTGTGTTGTCGTGCATCGACGGCGCGCACGGCATCGGCCAGATCCCGCTCGACCTCGCCGCCTTGGACCCGGATTTTTTCGTCACCAACTGTCATAAATGGCTATACGTCCCGCGGGGTTGCGGTGTACTCTATGTGCCGCTCCGCAACCAGCCCCTGTTGCGATCCACGCTACCGACAAGCTTTGGATTCGGGAGCGGGTTCGTGGCTAACTTCGCATACATTGGGACTATGGACGACTCGCCCTACCTTTGCGTGCCCGCTGCACTCCGCTGGCGAGCTGCGCTGACATGGCAAGGGCGGACGGGCGAGGACGCAATCACGACGTACGGGTTGCAGTTGGCCCGCAAAGGTGGCCAGATCGTGGCGGAGATTCTAGGGACTGAAGTCTTAGAAAACGAAGAAGGGACGCTAGGCGAATGCGCCTTAACCAACGTCCGCCTACCTCTTGATGTCACCCACGCGGCGGGAGACGCTGTACCGGCGCCCGAGGACGTTGGCAGCTGGGTTATGAAAGCCATGATCACGCAGCGTAATACGGCTGTGAACGTCTTCCCCTACTCAGACGCGTGGTGGGTACGACTGAGCGCACCTGTCTACGTGACTGAGGCGGATTTCCGAGCGGCTGGGCTACATCTGCGGGAGATATGCGAGCAAGTGACAAGTAGAGTATAACAGGAGGCTAGCAATAAACGAGATGAGCTACGGCTGGCGCTCTATTATACGCAACGTCGTTCGTTTCGTTCTGAACGATTCGGTACGATAAGTCGGTACGATAAGTCGGTACGATAAGTCGGTACGATAAGTCGGTACGATAAGTCGGTTAGATGAATTTGCTATAGCAGCTTCGTGTATAATTCAGGTCTCGTGTCAAAGTCCGAAACTCACATGTCTTAAAATAGACATGAATGGACGCAGAAACAAACATTCGTATTTATAAGAGCGTTAGAAATACAATGAGGAGAGGTTTCAAGGAGATCATAATTACTCAAGGAGATTTCATAAACAGAGTAAATGCTTAGACAGTCCTTGAATGGTCAAAGTTGTTCTCGGTAAACGACTAGGTGCATACATCATTACTAGCCTGCATAAATAACATCCCGTACTACACGATCATTACACTCAAACATATTCGATCGCACGGGGTCGATTCCTTCCTTCAGTTTCTGCTTCTTATGCTCCTGAGTTTTCCGGCACCCGAATATCTATATAGGCGCGTATACGGAGTACGTTGTTCGTTGATAACAGCTTCAATCTTCGTTCTGTTTAACCCTGGTCACTCTATACTCTGAGATACCTATAAAAATCTAGCAGATGTAATCCACATCGGTCCTATGAAACATACGAACAAGTATAAAATGGTTAGAAAAGGGTTGCGGCCGGCCGGAGAGACTGTACGCCCTAGCAGCGCATTGATTGCCTCCGTAAACATGGTGACTACATATAGGGTGGATTTCATGTACGGCGCCACTTTTGTGTACGTGCGTTCAGATCCTGAAAGCTTAGAGACCTAAGGCATTCTTGTGCCCAGCGTTCAAGTTACTACAACTCACCCATAAAGGAGAGATTATTCAGTTTCGGTTGGGACGGTGAAGAGTTCAATTATTACATCGCTCTAGAGCTGCATTTGAGTGTCAAAAGGAAACTGAAGCGCTGAGCGCGGGAGGTTTGGACTTTGACCTATAGTCTTCTGATCAAGAGTCGTACATACGCTATTACACTACTGAAGCTGGATCTGAAATTATTCCTTCAAAAACGAAAACCGACTGGAACCAAGAGAGAGCGCATCAGGTGAGGAGTCGGCCAACCTCAAAAAGGAAAGCGACCATGACAGCACCAAGGCTGCTGACGACTTCAACGGCCAATCACCGATAAACAGGCACTAATCCAAGTCTGAAGATCAAAGCGATAGCGAGGGCGAGGGCGAGAATGCAGGCAACTGAGTGCATTTGGCAGCCACCAGCGTCAAATTCGGCTACAGATATTTCTCCATCCATCCGGTGATCATTGCATAGCCACGGTCGAATTCCGTGTGCACTTCGCTTTTGCTAAGGTCACCGCGAGCAGAGAGCCACCCATGCTCCATGGTTGGGAAATCGATGATGCTGTTATCGACCTTAAGCTTGGCCTGGAATTCCCTATATTCCTTTTCCGTCTCGTCTTTTGAGTTAAGAGCAAGTACGGGAACGGAAATCTGATCTGCGATGGAGATTTCATAACCGGGATGGAGCATTGCACACGCACTAAAGGGCGTATCAGAGACGCAAGCATGGGGCGCAACCTATGGAAACGTAAGCGTATATTTTTCGCTATGTAAACGTGCAAAAGACAACCAAGACTAACGTAGCCACCCCAGCAGTACCCGATCAACCCCCATTTCTTAATGTTCGGCTGAAGCTGCTGGAACTTTGCGCGCAGCTCGTCAATCCGGTTGAGCGTCTTCTCAGTATTGCCTGGGCCCTCGCAGAATTCGTCTAGCTTGTCGGCCTGCTCAGGCCCACCAAGTGGCATCCAAGTCAACGGCGCCGGTGATGCTCCAAAGAAACCAGGCATAAAGACGCGGAATCCCGCAGCTCCGAGTTTGTCCGCACCCTCAAGAATCTGAGAGGAGAATCCAAAAATATCATAGATGAGAAAAAGAGCTTTACTCGCATCCTCAGGCCCGGTCATATAGATCTTGGTGTTGTCTAATTCTATGAAAGTGCCTCTGTTCTCGTATGGAGGACCAATGACAGCGGGTTTACTACAGCATGCTGCAGTAGGCTTGAATGAGCCACTCATAGTGGACACGTTAAGAAATACGAAGACCAAAGCGAAGTCAGAGTAGTTCTGCGATCGTTAATTGATATCTACATTAAACTGCCATTCCACTATCACAGTATACATCAGCTATTGACGCCCTGACTCATGCACGTCCACAACAGTGCCCGCTTAGCTCAGCGCCTTGACTCAGCCACAGTGCAGCCAGAAGCAGTATGATGTCATTTGTTGTCTTGGAAAAGTTATCGAGATATCCGGCTCGTGGCTTCCTACGCTGCATACGTTTGAATCTTCCCATGCGAATACTCCAATACTCTCTCCAGCTGACTGGGACACAATTGTTGGTCGCGAAGCAATGCCAGCTTCTGTACGCCTTGCATCTCTCCCTCTGAGACCGTTGCTAGAATGCTTTCCTCCAACGAGTTCATGGCGAATCAGCGCAGCTTGCAGTTGCGGCACCGTGCGGTATAGCAGCACAGAGTCCAGCAGTACCGAGTCCAGCCAAGCATTTCCGTTCCATGGCTACTATCGGGATATGCTTGACACACCATTACACAGCTTCCATGTTGCCTCATCGACATCCTCCTCTCCGCTCCCTAAGGAGCAGCCTTCGAGATCAAACAACGATGATGCTATCGCAAAGGCACGTGTGGTATTCGGATCGCGATTAGCCGGCCCAGGCGAACGCCGGAAGTACCGCGAAGAGGAGAGCCAATTGATTGCAGGTGTAAGGGTCCCACCAAGACCCGAGGAGCCTGACAATTGCTGCATGTCTGGATGTGTGAACTGCGTGTGGGATCAGTATCGCGATGAACTCGAAGAGTGGGCAGCCAAAAGTCTCGAGGCAAAGAACAAAGTGGCTGCAAGCCGGAAGACTGGCGCGGGTGCTGCACCCGTCGAAGCGGCCGTCAGCATGGACGACGACGGCGGCGGCAGCGAGACAAACTGGTCGGCAGAGAGTGCAAAACCAGGCCAGACTGGGTCGGCGTTGCAAGATGATCTCATGAAGGATATACCTGTTGGCATTAGAGAGTTTATGAAGATTGAGAAGTCTTTGAAGCAGAAGCAGGCTCAAGCAAGAGCGCAGGCAAGCGATAGATGAACCGACGTCCGCTTCCGGCCCCTCTACGAATAGAGGCGACTCAGTTTCTCTCAACTGGGTAGACTACCCGCAAGATGAAACAGGTGATCAGTTGTCCAACAGAAGTCTGCTACTTCACAATTCTCGAACCCGGAATGGCCCTCAATCGCCCCTGGCACTTCTGCGAGCTGCTACACTCAGACTACAGCCGCCGGTGGTCTTTTTCCGTGACCAACTCGAAGAAGGGTTCAAGCCTCGCAAAGAAGAAATCATCATCAGCTTGAGCATTCGTTCAAGAGCGCCGCAACCATTGTCTTGCCTTTGCGGGTATCTACGGATGGTTACAGGTTACAAATGTTCTCTTTAATAGGACAATTTGGCCAAATACAGGACCAGCATTCCTCTCAACCTACTCTCGCCGCTATCGTACGCACGACAAAATGCTCGCTAATATCTCTTGGCGCCTCGCGTGCTGTTTTGGATATCCATGGACGTCGTTACTATATCTCTTACCTACTTGATCGCATCCTGATAAGCACTGATACCACGACCGACTTTGATATACATATAGACATGTACAGAATTGAATCTTTGTATGACAAGAAGACTTTATATACTAGTACTTCAATGATATGAATGAGCCGTATGTCGACAATCCTGGCACTCGTAACCGCCTCATAGCAACCTTGTGACATTTCAATTGCGATGACTGATACATCTGGTCTAAGACTTCCTTGATCTTTCTCTGAGATCAAATTAATTTAGTCTTTGCTGCACGACTCTTTCCTCCGGGTTTTACATAAATTTTGAAACGGGTGCAGCGGCGACCACAGAAATTCCGTCTTACTTCATGTTACTGCAAGTAGAAGTAATCAATCATGTACAGTAGGTAGAAGTAATCAATTTAGCGCCCTCAGCATGCGCATTAGTCAATCGTCGGAGAAGTAATTAATTACTGTAAGGGGATACTTCAAGCCCCCGCGATTAGATTCGATAAGACTAGATGCGGATCTACACCAAATAATCTGGGACACACGCTCCACCTTCTTGTCAAGGGCCGCCTCGTAGTGTACCGAGCCGAACCCACCCACCTGCGATTACCATTCTAAATCACTCAGTCAATCTTTACTCGATCACACTCGCCAGCAGAACCCGTCAACCACGTCCAGAAAGCATAGCGGTTTGCGTGGCGTGGCCGGCAGCCTCTCGACCGTCCAGCCATGAAGCTTTTACTCTCCACCTCCAATATCATGAGCGGAGGCTCTTCCATCCGCAGACCAACCGCCGCAAAGTCAAACCTTGAACTTGTGACCTCGCTCAGAGCAAACTTCGACGAGTCGTCCATTACACATTCGCCCAATGGCGCCTCAACACCCGCCACCAACGGCCATACCGAACCTGTAATCCAGAAGGCCGACTACCGGGCGTGGTCGAGGCTGTCCGAAGACCACAAGGCGCTGGAGATACCAACCCTCGATTTCTCCGAATCGGCGCTGTACGAGGAACGAGAGGCCTATGACATCACTGTCAAGCTATTCTACCTACCTGGAGAGCAATTGTCGCAGCGTGAGGCGCAGACAAGAGAGGCATTGGGCTTGGTCTTGAAAGAGTTGCACGTTTCCTCCGTGGATCTTCTGATCGTCAGTTTCCCAGGCATCTACTTCGATGAGGAGGAGGACTGCCCAGACAGGATATCCACACGCGGACCCGTTGAAGCCGACCCAGAGAGCCTAGACAGCCAGATCGCGACGTGGCGCATCCTGGAAAAGGTGTATGAGGAGGGCCAGGTGGGCGGGTTGGGTTTGGCAGAGTTCGGCCACGACCGGCTGCAAGGTTTCCTAGAGAAGGGCGACCTGAAGGTCAAACCTAGCGTCAACCAGATCAATCTTAGGGACTGCTGCAGCGTACCGAAGGATCTCTTGACCCTCGGTCGCCAGGAAAAGGTGGAACTGTTGGTGCACAACGACTGCTCAAACATCCTTCCACGAGGCACTCTCCGCGAATTGCTCGGCCCTGCTCCTGAGGGTGCTGGCATCCTTGCACCAAGCTCGAAGACGGGCGATAAGAGGAAGGACCTACATGGAGAGGAGTTGAAGATCGGCACCCTGGTGGGCGACGGCGTCAAGGGCGAGGTGCTTCCCCAATGGGTGGTGAAGTACACCGCGGTGGTAAAGAACCGAGGCGTTGTCGAGAACAAAGGCTACTTCGCTGTGGCCGAGGTGGTCGGGTGAGATCTTCAATGTTGATACTTGCAAAATCATGGTGGACAGTGCGTTCGCGTCATATACCGAGCATTATGTTCAGCACCCACCCCAAAAGGACTATCACATCACAGTAAGGGCTACCGTGTCGGATTTTTATTCCCAAAGCCAGCCTGTGAGTATCTGTCGAGAACACTTCGCCGGACCCATCTCATCAGAATCAGCCATGAGACTAGGATATGGTGCTAGAGTACGCTCAGAGCCGTCATACACAGGTAAGATAGACGCGTGCTCACAGAGGCGAAACCTCGAATCTGTCTACCATACTACCTACTTAGGCTGCGACAACCTACGTCCTGAACATAACAAGGACACTGAAGATTGCTTGTCAATCTCCGAATGACCGCAAACGGAACAGCACGATTGCCTTCAACATGCCTCCTTCCTACTTCTACTTCCAGCAAATCAGACTCCCAGACATACCCATCACCCTCCCCTCTTTTCTATTCCCCCACTCCTCCCAACCTTGCTGGAATTCTTCACACTCTTCCACACTCGCGACACCCGCCTCTAGCAGCTCCCGCGAGAACCTTCCCTTGACCGCCTGCGCAAACCTCTTTGGATCCATTGCCAACTCTGCGCCCTGCGTGCTTCTTTCAATCTTCTCCCACTCAAACCCCGCCTCTCGTGCCACCTCATGCGTCCTCCTACCTAGAAACCGATCCATCCCCTTTGCTTCGTACATGCGTCCCACCGCATCGAGATTGCGTTCGATAGCAGGCAGCAAAGGATAGATGGTCTGATGCGACATGTCGCGCGTGGAAACTAAGCCGCCTGGCTTGGTCAGACGATTCATTTCGCGCATGGCTTGGACGGGGTTGGAGAGGTGAATGAGGACTTGGTGGGAATGAACGATGTCGAATGACGCGTCAGCTAGCTCTGACATGTCGGCAGCGTTGCCGCGACGAAAAGAAACGTTAGTAATGCCTTGGGCTTTTGCAGCTGTGCGAGCGGCCTCGAGTGAGCCTGGGAGGGCGGCTTAGTGGGTTGGTTTCAGAGTCAAAGAGCGGGTCAGGTACCCTCATTGATATCGATGCCAANCACGGTGCCTTCGGGTGCTAATCTTGCAAGGTCTAGAGTGATCGAACCGGGACCACAGCCGACGTCGAGGATGTGGGAGGTGCGTTTGACGTATGGCAACATATGACTACACGAGTCAGCTGCTGCTCGTAGAGCATACAGGCTACTTGCTGGTCCATTGGTCTCTGCGCTCGATGTCATTGTTGTTATTGCTAATACGAAAAGCCAAGAGAGCTGCTCTACTTGGGTGGTGGAATTCGGCGCTTTTGGATGTTCAAGCTTACTTTTAACTCTACCTATAGGTAGATTCCGGCTACGGAGAGCGCTTTGAGGATGCCCCGACCCCGCGCGGTGAATAGACTACGGCGCACGGGAATTCTACAAGTCCCGTTCCGGATGGCGATATGAATGCTGTAGGCACCTCCACCGGTTAGCACGATATTACTGAGAATATTGGAGAGGGAGCGGAAGTGATAGTGGGTTGTACTTTTAAAGTAAAAGCTAGAACTTACTAGGATGCGCCCAAGCCCGAACCAAGCGCTGGCCAAGCGGAGCTCGATCCTTGTGCATATGTACAGTAGAAAGGGATACATTATATTGATATACTTCATCCCAATCGGTTCATGAACTGGGGATGTAATGTACGCGCTGCGTATCCAGCACATGACAGTAGTGCCATTACCATTCATGACTTTAGGATATCTGGATGTCCCTGAAGATGGTATTGTTCTCGAACCAGCGATGAATATGAATTATCTCGACATGAAATTGTAGCCCAGCTGGTGTACTAAGGCACAAACGAAGCTGGTCCAAATGCCAAGCCACTCAACCAATTGAATTCAGCCTGTAGAGCAGAGACTCAACCGTGTCTCTATTGCCATAGCTTCGAAGTCGACAGCAGCGCTGCTCTCGATGAATTCTTCAAGCTCTTCACTAACGGTCTTGAGCTTCTCCTTAACGACGGAGGTACCTTCAAAGCCTACAATGTGGCGGGCCGGGGGGTTGTCATGACCACCGATGGCACAAACAGCGTGGACGGTCTCCATGACGAGGCGATCCTTGACTTGCCTGGAGAGGGGAGCGTAGAGGGACGAGACCTCGTTCCGGTGGAGTTGATCTCCAAGTGTAGGCTCCTCTAAGCCTTCCATACGGTCGAGCAGACCGGAGAGGATATTCCGCATAAGTGGAGCGGGATTCTCCTCGCTGCTATAGGCCAGCATGGGCGGGGCACTGGAGATCTTGTGGGTGAGTAGGTTGACCTCGAGGTTTGGCTGGACGATGGTGAGGCGCAGGTTGAAGGGGGCGATCTCGTACATGAGGGCGTCGCACCAGCCCTCGATGGCCCACTGGCTGGCGCAGAACATGCCCAGGCCAGGCGTGCCGAGGTGGCCAGAGATGGCGGATAGCAGGATGATGTGGCCAGTCTTGTCGGCGCGCATGTGCGGAAGCGCGCTGCGGATGACATTGGTCGGCCCGAAGAAGTTGGTTTCAAACTGCGCCGTAACCAGCGCCTGCGCCCTCGGCGAGTCCTGCGACAGCTCTTCGACAGACCCGACCACCACCTCGCTATGGCAACAGAACAGCACGTCGATCCGCCCGAAGCTCTCGATCGCTTCTGCCACCGCCGCCTGACACTGCCCCATCACCTTGACATCCAGCGCCACTACGCGCATTCTCTGCTTCCACGACGACGGAGTATCTTTGTTGCCCGTCTGCTGTGTTGTTGAGGACGTCGAAGAAGGCGCTGACGAGGCCGCGGATGAAATCTCCTCAAGTAGTTCTCTGAAGTCCTGGCTTCTCTCTGGCTCATGTTCGAACTCTCTAGGTAGCACTCCCGCCACAACGTAGTCACCGTGCTGCAGCAGGAGCCTACAGAGGCTGACTCCTATCGGGGATGTTGCGCATGTGAGGAACCACACTCTGGGCGCATTATGCGTTGGCCATTTGGGCTCGCGAGGAAGCTTGGGAGGGAGAGCGTCATTGTTAGTCGAACCCATTGGAGCTTGATCGGTTCAAATAATGCCTGAGATCTTCCGATCTTGCCAATCCTTGTCTCGCCCTCGAGGCTAACACTGTTGGTGGATCGAGGACNGGATATGACGGGACAGATGGAAGCACAAGTGGTGATATTATAAAGGCTGCAGTTTCAGCCATTCCCTCTTCTGCGTTCTTTCGAAAGCAGCCCGTCAACCGACATGTATTTTTGATTGCTGCTTGTGTACCCACACTGGAACAATCTACAATCCAAACATATCCAGTTAGCCGACCGTTTACTTCCTACCAGTAATGAGCCAAGCGGTATCTCTGCTCCTACATCGCTGTTTTCTCCACAGTCACTACCGCCGGGGAGAGAGAGGTCCACGGGCCGCGCCGACAATCTCTCACGGCCCGCGCTGTATAAGCATCTGATTAGTCATACACATGACTCGATAAGGATAAGCGTCAAGCCACACGGTACGGTCCGAACCCAATATCAATCTATATCCTCAGACAAGCGCCAATGCCTTTGCGCGCGAAGGGCATAGGAGGTATGTTCAGACACCAACCCTGATAAACTGCTGACAATATCGGTCTGGTGTTTTGGCATTGCAAACCTCTCTCGAAATTATCCACACGTCGACCCGTTGATTCCAGTGACTTTTTGCAAGCGCATCCTCACCATACTCACTGTTTTGCCCATAGCGATCAGGCTAAGCTGGTCTATCGACGTGTCGCATACGGTCTTGCTACCCTATCATCAAGCAAAACCTACTGGTAGACTCAATACTGTTGATCTCTTACAAAGTCACTTTCAGCACTCTCTTCTCATGTGTACTAGCCTAGGCCTACACCGACTGCAATCCTCTCAACCTGCCCTGCCAATCCTACACAGGGAACAACGTTCTAAGATGGATTCAGCAGCTCCACAACTACACTACCAACTGCTAGCAACAGCAAACCGGGTTTATATTACATGGCCAAGTGGTCAGAGCAGTACCTTATGTTCTAGACAATATCCTTAAGCTTTATGCACTTTTAGGTTTGGTATCTAGGCAGCTGGTGACCTGAATAACGGACGGCTCTTAAAACAAGACCTTTTACCTCTTCCAAGACCAAAGTGACAGTCATAAGAGTATTTAGCTCAACAAGTAAGCATCGGACCTCGTCATTTTGAGAATTTATGAAGAGGTCTACATAACTGTGACGACGGCTAACAAACTTGTAGAAGTGAACCCGCAGTTTATCGATTGCTACACTAAGAGTCGACTCTAAAGAAGACCAAGAGCCGCTAGCCGGGTCTGTTCAAAGGAGCAAACATGCGTAGTTGTTGGCGTGCTAGGCTGCTTCGTCATTGCCTTTACCGCCTTCGTATTCTACTACACCAAGCAGCGCCGTGCAGATAAACAGGACCGCATTGCTGCCGACAAAGAATTGGATGCAGAGAACCATGAAAATGGCCAATCCACTTTCTAAAATCAGTGTTGCATATATCTGCGAGACTTGCCGCGGCCAATAAAAGTGACAATGTTACTGACGCAAGTTCTACGTCGGGAATTGATTGGATGCGGTCTGCTGTCCATCGCCTCTGCCTGAAGATTCGTACATGGATGCAACGTGGCTGAAGTTCATTCGCAAATAGGACAATAGCAGACAGTGATCAAGAAATGTCGATGGCGTCGCCTCCCCAAAACAAGAGTGGGAAACCAGTATTACAGGTCGGCTGGCGACTTATCAGTCAAGAATAAGCAATACCAAAAGGTGTCAATCTAATGTGTTCTCTCATCTAGCTCAATCTGTCAAACTCAGTGCTGGTGTCTATCTTTAGGTGCATGAGGGGTGTGTTAGGGCATACACCGTATACCGAGACATGCATTCTCCCTGCGAACCAGAGGCTGTGTCGTACAATGCACGTCATTCTCTAATATTCTGTCTTGAAGGGCTGGTTGCTATAAGTGAATACTTCAACCTCTGGACTGACAGATATGTCGAGAGACTTCGTCTGTGACAGCGATGCCACCATTGCCTCAGACCGTACGAATCGCGCTTTGAAGTATCGTGAAGCTGTTGTCTCTGCTGGATAGACAGTAGGTCCCGTTGGCTGGGAGAAGCTACCAGTGGGTGGCTTACGTTACCGCTGTAGGATCACCGCGACTCGACCACTCGCAGACCCTAGCCTAATGAACGGCAGCTTAGCCAGTAAATCCAGACTCATGAGGTCCCAGCGACCTTATGTTCTTCTGTACACTGGACAGGCCTCTCCGCGTATGTATATCGATCGGTGACCCCCACGTAATGACAGCTTTCCTCTTCAAGACGATACCCAGCGCCACTAATTAGCTGTAGAAGTTTCCATCGTGCTGGTTGGTGGGCTTGCTTCAGATGTACTTCTTTTCTGGGTCTAGAATGTCCAATTGCTCCATAGTCTTCTCATACATCGTGAAGACGATTCCACCGCTGAAAATCAGGCGGCCTAGACGAGGCAAAGCGCCGGACCAGAGTTTGAGAACGCCTTCGTCCTTGAGGATCTTCAGTCCGCAGTCTATCGAATTTCGGTAGTGGCCCTTAGAATCGATGCTTTGCATCCTGGTCTTGACCGTATCGATAGGCTGCGTGGCGTAGACCGTTATGATACCGGCGGCACCGCCAATGGCAAATGTGCTCAACATGCCTAGCTTCTCTCCTGGCGCGACGTATGACTGGGCGGCTTGCTTTATCGAGGTGTACGCGGAGAAGCGCACAGCGCTGTTGGCCGCCTGCCTTGCAGTAGTAGGTACGAATCCTTTGAAGAATCCACGCACACCCTGCTCTCGAAAGATCAATCCAGTGCCGTGTAGAAAGCCTCGCATCCTAGGCTGCGCGCTCTTACGATCGTCGATCAACTGTGTCTTGATACTTTCGAACGGTGTGACGGCCAACAAGCTCTCGGTTGCGCCGGCCAAGAAGCCAGAGACGACGGTCATGGGNCCGCTGATTGTTCCATCCTCATTGCCTAGAAGCTTCTTATATTGATCGAAGGCGACGAATCTTACGCCGGCCTTGATGCTGTTTCCAATGATCAACGTCGTGCAGCCGGCATACCACTGCCGCCCGAAGGGTGGGAATGGAAGCTTCTGGCCGCTCTGGAGGCGCTGGTTGAGCTGGGTCCTGGTTTTGGCAAATTCTGCCGGGTACGTGATCGCAATCTCAACTGCACCGGCGGTCGATCCGGCAATGATGGAGCGTAGCGGCGAGGGCTTTGTTTTCGTCTTGTCTGATTTCGCGCCATCTGTGGACGACGCCGGCACCGGTTTGGATCCGGCCGCCTTTTCAGGCGATGATGTTGCTGACATTGGGCGGTATAAGTCGGGATTATGAGGTCAAGGGCAAGTATGGGCGACGACAGAAAGGATGCGTATGGATGTGATTGTCGTTTGGCTGGGCTGCAAGGGCATGGATACTGCAACAACGATATCGGAAATTCTGTAGAAACGTCATACCCATCTAGGGTTAGCCCCACAGCCGCATTCACATACTGTAGGCAATAGATCTATGCTGCTGATATTTGCTTCCATATGATCTGGCAGCTTCAGGACTTTTTTGGTACACGAAGCCTTATCTTCTTGATTGTAACAGCTCAATTGGGAACCCACCTACAAGATACTCCTTATAAGGCCCATCAACAATTCAAGTAGTTCTCGCTGGTACGGTGGCAGCTTGGCGACCTCCTCAGCTTCCTAGGTCACGTGATACTGATGCTTTCCCTTGCCGGCGGCCCAGCGGCATCATGGTGTTGCAAGAGAGTGCAATATGCATAGCAACAGAGTACAATATGTATAATCTCATGGTTTAGGCTCTGCAATGCCATGACTGTAGCCAGGATCATCCTACAATCATAGCTCTCTATCATCACTGTAAGTTGAAGTGCTTGGCTCTCACTTCTACCGCTGGGCTGTCACTATCACATTCATCTCGTTCGACTTCAGCTAGGCCCTCTCAAAGCTCCTGACATTGTCTAGTCACATCGTCATCTGGTCTCGCCCTCTTACGCTATAGGTCAACATTTTCAATCAAGTGATGGGGGGTGACAACAAGTTGAATGCGCCCGTATTACAAAGCGTACGCTGCGCCCTCTCATGGAACAGTCCCAGAGGTTCGACAACCACCAAGAAGTGGAGCGTCGTCAGGCTCTCGAGACCAGTCAAGGCCGGAATAGGCTCCTGAAACGGCAACGTCGAGGCCTACAGCGACAACTTGAGACAACGCTTGCCGACGCCGAGACAGTTGACTATGATTTTGCCGAATGCAATCAAGATGACACCGAAATAGCAAAAGCTGACTGCCAGTTCGCAGCCAGTCTGAAAGGAATCGCAAGGCCGCCAAGAACATCTAACATCCTCAAAACCACGGTTGGAGAATTATTCAAACTCGGTAAACTGGACACTTGCACCCAATTGCTTCCTCTACTTGTATCTCCACCAGCGTATGATGCTTGTCTGGTAAGCTCGGAGGAAGAACTCTCAAGTCTCCTCCCAAAGGATTTCGAGGTGGTTTTTGCGCCTGCCAGAGCTGGGTTGGTTCAAAAATTCGGTTGAACGATTGAACGCCAGCTTGAAACGATGGGCTCGGGATTTGGGCAGGCATATCAACCTTCGAGGGCACTGTCAGCAACGGGGGAATCGACACATACAGTTGATATGAATCGCATTCGCCAAATCTTTTCTCATTCCGGCCCTCTGCCGCTGGAGGAGGTGGAGACTAATGTTCTCGACATCATAACTTCTCGGGATATCACTTTCATCCACGCGCTATATCAGAGATAGACCTTGTTAGACAAATCAGATTAAGAAGTAGAACAGATGACTGGTCGGGCGAATCCAGCATCGGCCGTCAGCCGGAAAATGATTGGATCATACTCACCCATGGGCGCTCGGTTTCGCCTTTCCACTCTGACAGCGCCGGACACTGCACTGCGGTAATTGGCTTGGTGGGCGAGAAGTATTGGCATTTCCCAAAGGGAAGTTGGGATAAACTCAGGAAGCAATTCTACTTCAATGGACCTCGCAATACAAGCTACTCCGAAGGTATCATGGTCATTGGGGTCAATGAGAGCAGTTGCCTGTCAGTTTACATCACAACACGACTGGTCTGACGTTAGCTTGCCTCTCTTGTACTGCAGTATCCAGGCACCAGGGACACCCCACGCAGTTGTGACTCCGGCCAATGAGCCCTCGTTGCGAGAGAGCCATTGGATAAGAAGAGCTTTGGCCAACCGAGCGAGCTGACCGCAGCACGAGAGTTCCTCTGCAACTTTCCTAGTGAGTTTTCCCATACTGTAGTTTCATTCCCCGAGTGATACCCTCTCGAGATAAGAGCCGCCCACGCTTCTGTTTAGACACCGTAGAAACACGAGTGCTGTCATTCAATATTGAGTCGATGCCTGGGAGGTGGGATTGTGTTGGCTGATTACATGATGTAGTCGAGGGATATTGAACGCCGCTCTAAGAAATCAAACGCCGTCATCGATTTAGGCGTTCTACATAGCATGAAACCACGTTCAGCAACGCAAGATCCTTGGCAAAGCTACTTGGCCTTCAAGGCTATAGCAACAAAGGCAATCCGGTGGTGCAGCGGCATTCTATGAACAGTCATTTGTACTACAGACGATGCAGGCAGACCCCGCCCTGGAAATCCCCGCTTTGTGATAAGAGGGCGAGGGAGAACAGAACGTTAGACCGAGGTCTTCTGATGGGATGTGCTGCGCTGTTTGATATCGTGCCAGAACCGCCGCCTTGGGATTGTGGAGTGGGTTGGGGATGACAGTAGCAGGACTATAGCAGCGTGGAATCTATACAAAGAGGGACTGTAGTTCCGTTTGAGATTTCTGATATACCTCACCATATCCTTCACTTTCGAGCCAACAGCAGGGGTTAAGATTAGTCTCATTGTAAGCATATTATGTCTGACGTCGAGGTGCCAAAGAAGTGCAAGGCGGCAGTTGTCGTGAATGAGGGTCCGGATTTCAGCGTAGAGGTTCAGGAGGTTGATGTGCCAGAGCCAGGTTGAATTACTCACCGTCCCTCACGCATTCGAGAAGCTATGTTAATAAGGTCGATCAAGTAGGTCCAGATGATGTCCTCCTCAAGCTCAACGCCACCGGTCTCTGCATGTCTGACCTGCACTTGTAAGTAAACCAATTGGCTTAGTAAGAACAAGATCCGAGACGAGGCTGATACATGGCTCACCCAGCATGATGAACGACTGGGCTACGCCTCCCATGTCGGCTACGGGTATACGCTGCGCTGGGCACGAAGGCGCAGGAGAGGTGGTCAAAGTTGGATCAAACGTCAAAGGATGGAAGATCGGCGACAGAGGCGGTGTCAAGCCTCTATTGGACGTTTGTCACAACTGCGAGCTCTGCTGGACAGGAAAAGAGAACTACTGCCCCAAGGGCGTCTACACCGGTCTCATGGCCACTGGGACCTATCAGCAATACATCACCTCGCCGGCAATTTACACCAGTCGCATCCCAGACGGCGTGCCGGATGAGATCGCCGCGCCTATCATGTGCTCGGCCAGCACTATGCATCGGGCCCTCGTTGATGCAGCCTTTAAACCGAACAGCTGGGTTGTGTTTCCTGGTGGTGGTGGCGGTGTGGGCATTCAAGGAGTTCAGTTGGCCAAGTATGACATATCTTTCCTGTTCGAGAATAGACGGTAGGACCGAAGCTGATGATTTGACAGGGCTATGGGCATGAGAGTCATCGCCATAGACAGTGGAGCGGACAAGAAGTCCCTTTGCGAGAGGATGGGTGCCGATGCTTTCATCGACTTCAGAGAGCACGAGGATGTGGCAGGCAAAGTGAAGGAGATTGCCGACGGTATAGGAGCCCATGGTGTGCTTGTGACTGCATACCAGGCATACAATGGTGAGCCAACATGAAACATATATCGAAGAAGAACGTCCAGACCGCTGATTCGAACGGAAAATTGCTGACACCATGCAGATGCGATATCCTACATCGGCAACCGCATTTCTGGGAAGATCATGTGCATCGCCCTTCCTCCAGCAGGTACAATAAATCTGGGCACCGATCCAAATTTCTTCGCTTTCAAGAATCTACACATCATTGGCACTTTAGTAGGTACGATGCAGGATACTGCAGCGACTCTGGAGTACGCTCGTCAAGGAAAGCTCAAGCAAATCGCTGAAGTCCGAGGGATGAGTGCTTTCCCCGAGAGTGTCCAACAGTTGAAGAGCGGAAAAGTAGCTGGCAGAATTGTCATTGACTTTAACAAGCCTTGATTCCGTGCTGTCGTGGTGTTGGAACTGGCATATCAGCGAGAGTGTTGGATAGGGGTTAGAAGGGAATTGCGACCATTTATATATCAAATAGTCATATCAACAAGACCATGCCAACCGAGCAACCTGAGCGTATGGCCCTGAGTCTCGTCCACTTTCAGCAAAGCACATCACAATATTCTCATGGGCACAGGTTGTCATAATGCCATCCTCATCTCGCTATATCGTACCCTGTTAGAAGGCGGCTGTAAGCGCTCGGAGTCGTGAGGGCGTTGGAAGCTGGGGTGCACGGATCAGCGGGATGGCCCTCCTCCTTCCCGTCTCATCTCGCTTCGTCTCCTAGAGACGTTCTTGGGACTACATCCAATCCCGACACAACAATCCCTGGAGCATCACCCTTCCTCTGCTTCGACTTCCCACTCCAGACTCTGTTGTTATTTTCGCCGTCGCTATTGCCTTAACCCTGTTCCATCACCACTGCCGTCGGCGCTCAATCGCATATGACCCTGCCCTGCCGAGCCCACCAGAGACTCCTTCGACTTCACAAACAGTCCGTCTGCTGATCATAACCGCTCTGGACCGCAATCCCCATTCAATCAATATCCACGTCGCATCACCACTAGATCGCAAGATCGGCAGTATACACCGTGGATTCAGACGGTTCTTCGGTCCATACCAACCGCTCGCTTCACCCGAATCCAGATCTCGAACCTCCCACTACCACTAAGGCAGACCTCCACAGCAGCTTCCATCTCGAGGGGGAAAACGACAGCAACAACAACGACAGTCATATCACCTCCACCTCCGCCTCATCACCTCTCGAATCTCCCTCAGACTCGGCCGAATCTCCTCCACCCTTTTCCTCACACAACTTCCCGTCACGCTACTTCCCTGCGCCATCGCTCGACAATCTGTACCAGGCTCTCGTCGCCAGTTGCTGCTCACCGAGTTCACTCGCCGTTGTCGATCAACCAGAGCAAAGTGATCCTGCGCCGCCAATCGAAGAGCTTCGTTCGCCTTTACAGGGCCCAGCCAGCTCGGTAGTTGCAGATACCAAGGCTGCCCTTCCACGAGATACAAAAGACAGCTCAGCGAGCAAAGACTTAGACGACGGTGAACCCCCACCACCTTACACCGAAGGCTCCAGTCCGTTAGACGGCTTCAACTACATCATGGCTGCTGCAGGGAGTATTATTACCCAGGTCCAACAGGGTGGGCCTACACCTATCAACACCTCGCTAGGCTCCGCAGATGAGAACATTACCTTGGATTTGCGGTAAGCTCAGGAAATGGCACTACATTCGATGAATACCTGACTGATCTCTCATAGTGGAGTACGCTTCACCCTATCTCGCGATGAACTCCTGACACTGCCAGAGTTTGTTCTGCTATCGCTATTCCCCAACGGCCTTCTTCCCGATGGCCACATGAACAACTTCCACGATGGAGATGTTTATCCAGTCGATGTAAGCACCGAAAATTCCTCACGACTCATCTCGCAGATTCGATATCGCGGTTCGGCTTCAATCCAGGAAATCCGATCTGCTTTGAGTAACCATTCCCTTTATATTTCTGACACAGTATTCTATCCACAGTATGACCCACACTCGCTTCAATATATGCTTGAGTTCTTCCGTCAAGTAGCGCAGACCATCCCACAACCAGATTCAGAAAGCAGCGCTATCACACCTGACACAATGCCGATAGAGCCTATGGCTGGCAACGCTAGAGACATGCTACAGGATCGCGCTGGTATCATAGTATTACGCGAAGATCTTGATTTCTATGCCATCCCTCCCCATAAGGATATTGAGCAGTCTGAAATGATTGAGATCAAGCGTGCGACGAGCAGGGCCCTACAAGGCCAAGATGGCATTTTTTCTGGTCTTCGGAAATCTGAAGAGCCGGGTACCACTGAGCAGCACCTTATCGAGATGCTGACAGCAGGGTGAGTGAAGGGCTGGAAGAATAGGATACAGAGCGTCCGAATGGCTAATCATGTTACAGTGGCTTCAACCATGCCGACTCCTGGGGTCATCGCGCTGCCGAACCCAACAAGGCCGTGATATGCTCTATCGCTCTCGCTCGTTTACGAACTGATGTCCGCGGCGAGTCTACTAACAGTAATGCCGTTGGCATGGCACAGAAGCTGCTCCTGTTCTGGCGTAAGNCTGCCAGGAGGTGCTGGTGGGAAGGCGTTGAGCTAGAGAACATCGAAGGCGTGGAAGGCAAACTGAAAGTTTGGATCCGAAGAGTATGGACTCTGGAAATGGTAATGCAATACGCTTGGGTTGAGAACGCTGAACATCACTAACATGTCGCAGAGTGTTATCGGTCTCAGATAGTTGGAAGACGTGAAAACACAGGTAACTGTTCCGAGCAACGTGCCTGCCCCTCCGGACGACCAATCTGGCAGCTCTTCGAACACTATTCAACATTTTTATGATCAACAAAGCTTTCAATCGACGCCCTATGATCCTCAGGCAGACAGTACATTCATCGAGGACATCGCCCAAGGGGCCGCACATTTCAATTCGCCATCTTAGCCTCCATTCCGTCGATCATGATTGCCGAACCATTCACGTTATCCGAACTAGCACCACGGATATTTTTCTTTACGCTAGATGTGCGCAAAAGCCAGATGTCTCAGAGCCCAACCGTGAGCTTGGCGAGTGTTCTTTCTCTCAAGTGCCACGGGGTATACCTACGCCTGGACAACGCAAGGTGTCCCACAAGAACTCAAGGCGCCAGAACAGGCGAAAGCGATCCTCCAAGTCTTCTCCACAACTAGAATCCAACCTTACGGTAAAGCCCGAGCTTCCTAACTCTGATCCAGAACACCACGAAAAGCATTATCACTCATTCCTGAAGAAGCCATAAAGACAGCAACAAAAGCATCTGCTGGTTCATTAGCGGCATCATCGTCATCATCATCAGGCGTACCTGTAACTTCCATTCCAACCCCCCCAACAGTCGACTCAGGCTACTGCAGCGTTGGGTCATCAGAGGCAAAACCCAGTCGGAAGTGGACCTTCTGTGCCCACAACGAATGCTTCGAGTGTACAGTCTCTTGGGTGCCGTCAGCACTGCACAAGGTGTTCAGCCACCGGTCCCTCCAGTGGATGTCAATCCTACACTAGGTACCCAGCCCTTTGGTTTCCTAGATACTGTCGCTAGTATTCGACCTCATGTTCCTCGAACGGCTGCCAATCACTTTCCAGGTACTCAACCTCTTGAGTTCCTGGGTATACCCGCTGATGCTCGGCTTCTCACCGATCCAGATATTAACAACTTACGAGGTAATGTCAATACTGCGGGAAATTATGTCAATGCTGTACGGCATGTCGTCAATCAAAATCTAGTAAATATTGCCAGTACTCAGCTAGATGATGGGCCGCGTATTCTTCCAGACGCCACCAAGGATACACGAATCATTGTCCATGCTTTACAATGTGTCATCAATGGTGTACTAGATATTGCCAATACCGATCAGGGCCCTGGCCTTCGCAATTATCTAGATTCTGTCAATTCTGCACGATGTGTCATCGATTCTGGACTAGACAATGTCAAAACTCACCTAAGTGCCGGACCTACTGTTCCTCGAAGTCCTGTCGATCCCGGTGTCAAAGCCGTACAAGGTGTTATCAATAATCCAGCAAACGCTGCCAATAATGCACTGGATTTTCTCGATACTATACACAATGCTGGACGGCCTATTCCTCTGACTGTAACCAATCCTGCTCAGGGTGTCCCACCTCTTTGCTTCCCAGGTGGTGCCGCTACTACTACTGATGTCGCTCAATTGCTGGACCCGCCGCTTCCTGTCCTTCAGTCGACCTGTCTCCAGCAAACAGTGACTGGAGTGAGTCTGCAACTAAGTGACCCTGTGGGATTTGTTCCTGGACTTCCCATCCTGAGCAGCAAAGCCTATGATGCGCCACCATCGTGCGGTGGCTAGCTATTTTTGGGAGCTTCAGCTTAATATGGAACGCGCTGGTTTGTTTCTCGTGGCTGGGAACGTTGAGAAAGAATCGGCTACGCTCCATGATGCAGAACTGAAGTTTAGCGGCAATCCAGAACGAACAACGAGCAATAAAAAAAAGAACCGAAGTCCAGCAGTATTCGAGAACCAAATAGGGACTGATACGGAATCAGATATGGGCGGTAACAACACCGCCAATAGAAGCAGCATTGGATGACTGCGCACCTGTCTCGAAAATCTTATGCGCTGACTGGTTGGAGATACCAATATGCAAGATCCAGATAGTCGGCGCACTGACGACTCTGGAGCTCTTTCAGGTTTCCTGCAGCCTCCAGGGCTCGTTCAAAATGTGTCAATAGGCGGCACAGTGGGCAGCACAACTGGAAGCGTACTATATGGAGAGACGGACTGTCATCTTGCCATTGAACGGCATGCCCAGCCCGGACACGGATCGCCGAAACCATGGCAGCGTTTCTAGCAGTCATCGAGGGCATGGGCCTCTACGCGCGACACTAATTTTCGGTGGATCGGCCTCGATATAATGAATATTGATGGCGTGCAAGAAGTGGTGACCATCGTGAATATTGCGTTGAAGAGGCGTATACTAGGAGGTACGCTCATATGTACTGATTGTCATTCTCATACTTCAGGCTCACGATTCATTTGTTCATGGAGAAAGCAAGGGTCGGTACAAGGTTGGCGATGTGAAATGTTTCGTTAAAACCATTGTACATAGATCAGTTTCAAATTCTGGTTCCACCGGTTCATGATCCCTGCCATGTTGTGCCGGACTGCATCCGGTGTGCGTTCCATTCAGTTCGTTCAGACCATACAGTCGCGACCTCATTCGGATGCCAATGGTTATAAATCGATGCTACGTTGTCCCCAGTGAAGACAAGAACTCTAGGCGACGCTTGATACTCCCTTCTTGCCTCCTACAGACTGGCCATCATTATTCTCTTGTCTCAAACTGTCCATGATGAACGCATATTATACATTAATGCAAGTCTATACCTGGTCAATAATTACTCACCCGTCTCCGGATGGGTGTTGGGCATCAAACTCTCGTGCTGCATCAAAATGTCGCAGTCACCATCCAATCCACTTCCCTCTGAACCCTCGAGACGACGCGATATGAGCAATCTTGCAGGCATCAATTCCGAGGTCTGCACGATTCAGCTGCCCACCGCTCTTTGTCAGGTCGTCGGATCGTGGTGAAATTGTTAGCCACGCCCCTTGGAAGTCTCTCTCCCATTGCATTCAAACAATCGCTCGGATTGCGAAAGCGCCACTCGACTCGCCTGGAGTGCCTTTGCTTGTGGCATCCATCACATTGTTCAGCATTAGGTTTCCCGCTGTCGTCGTTCATTCATTATGTTGCAAATGCTGATGTTTGTGTCTGAAAAGGGAGGCAAGCGCATAAGATGTCTGCTTCTTGTTTCTTCCAGCCATGTCCAACCAGTCACTGCCAATTCGGATTCCAGTAACAGGCCGGACACTGTGGCGGGCGGACATAGATCCACTGCACCACCTGGCCCTGGCATTTTCTGCCTGCCAGCACCTCTCGACACGACTCCCAGTCTCGCATCTTGTTCCAGGCCAGGCTACAGTGGACGCAGCGGAACTTCTCGATCCAACACATGATGGCTTTTCTTCTGTGGCCCTTTGGTCGCAAAACTAACAGTTTCCTCCGTTCCTTCGACCTCAGGTCTGGGTGTCGTATGCTCGTCGATGCTTGTTCCTATCGATTTCTGCCGTGTGCTGTCTTGTGCCCTGCTGATGTCCTCACGACGTTCGCCAGCTGCAATTGTCTCTCTCACTCTCTCAGGCCAGGACCTTGCTCACGTAATAAAGCATTTGCATGAATGATGCAGCGGATGGTTGGAATTTGCGGCGGTACTTTGAGATGTGATCAATGTGTTATAGGTGGTGAACGTTCTTATGTGGATGATTTTGGAGACGGTTGCTCTGGCTCGTTGCCACTATCGAATGTTGTGACGTGTTATTGTAGCTAGTGAAGTATTGGATCGTAGAGTTTTATGACATGAGAGTCGACTTTCTGTGGTCTCATCCAGTCCCGTCTTCCTGGTGTGATAATTAGTCTTAATTATGAGGCCAATGTAGAAACCAAAACTAATAAGACCAGTCCAAGCGGAAAGACAAGTCGCAACAACGGTCTTTCAATTGATAAACATAGAAAGAACGACAATCACATCAAAGAATCGGCAGGTAGCAGGTACGCAACCAATTCACAACACTACTGTTGCAGCAGTGAACACACATATAGACAGGAGGGTATCAGCCTTGCTGGCCACTCACGTATTTGCCAAAGCAACAAGGTGTGTTTGTCCTCCACCTCTCACACTCCCTCCCTACCTTCAACCATTTACATCCCCACCCTTCCACGCATGGGGCAAGAGACATGGCAGGAGACACGTTCATGCAGAATGGACCCTTTGATTAGGATTGTGAATTGCCGCTGCTTCTTCGGATAAATCGCTGTGACACCAGTGGTTGGGGTAGAGGTGGTGTGGGAGCGGACTAAAGTACCTACGTTTACATGGAGCGATAGACAGACAGGTGCGTNGGCTGGCGATCGACGGTCGCCGTCTTTGACGGCCACTCGCGCCCATTTGCCAGTTTCGTCTCGGTTGGAGCTGTTTGCAAGCCTCTCTGTCTATCAGACCGTCAGCATGGTCTCGGCCTGGCGTTGGCCATTGGCTCTCACCGGCTGGACCCAGATTTGGCTGGCAGACATCAACGGGAGCTGCATCCTGGGACAACTAAGTCATCGTACCTCCTCAAGGCGGTCTGTCTCCTGACAGCAGTCACCTCTGTCAACTCTCCATGTTGAAGCCAGTGCCTGCGCAACGACGCGGGCCGGGTGCGATGGTCCCAAAAATGGATCCACCCAGAGACCACCCAACCTCGAAGTAACGTAACCGAGATATGGTGCCAGTATCTGGTGGGCATCAGTGTAGGCATTATCACTATTAGCAACAGTAGCAGCAGCAGCAGCCGTGGTACTCAATAGCGGTTGCGGGTGCGTGCTGCCATAACGCCGTGACCCGTTGGAAGCGCACGAACGGTACGCCTGGCGGCAGGGGATGTTGGCGAGCCTACATCAACCTTGGGAGTCCCTTGCCTCGCTTCAAGGTCCGCCATACCCATGTCANGGATGGCGGTTCCGGGTGGTTAGTATGCATATGCATGGACGGTATGTTTGTAGTAGATGACCACATCGCGTCGCTCAGCCGGTGAATCTCGGGAACAGAGAGCGGAGGACGGCGTCAGACCCGATGGATAGACATCTACTCTACCTATCCGCCCGTCACTTCCGTGTCCTCTGCGGACCACAAGCACTCTTTATGAGCCTGTGGCGCTGGTCAGTAAATGTCGCAATCGATTTAATCGCCTGTTCCCATCAACGAAACCAGAGCAACTGTTGACGCTGCGTAAGCTGCACCCTTGCCGGCATTGCTGCTCCTGCGAGTGAGATATCCTCAATCAAGGCAATGCACTATATACAAAGGTCTGGGACAGGGGACGATGGCTCGCCCAGCTACGGCAATGTGTATGATGTAGAGCCTTTTCGGCCGTCAGCGGTTGCGCCAAGGACAGCCGACAAGGATCGGAACAGGTGGATGGATACCAACGGCAACAAAGACGCTGGCCGGGTCGGGTTCTCCCTTCCATACCTTGTCCCGCTGTTCCCGAGTNGACTTGCGTGTCATCGTGTGTGTGTGTGTGTGTGTGTGTGACGTGACCAGTGCGTGCATCAAGGCGTGCATATGTACTTAGGCGTAGCAGGGTGCACCTGCAGGTGCACGAAGCCACTGATTTCGATATAGCGTCAAGCGCCTGGTGTGGTGTAGAGGGTTGTGCATCACCTATGCTGCGTCTATTGCACCTCTGGCGGTATGTGAGCCTGGCTGGGCAGGGCGAGCTGCTGTGATTGCAGTTGAGAAATACGGCTGTGGGTGTGGGTAGGCTGAGCTCATGCGGCTCATGTGAAGATCATTCATCCTTCTGCCTTTCACCAATGCAATGCGCAATGTGCAATGCGAGGCCATGCAATCTTCACCGCCGTTGCGCTCGACTCGCCCTCGCTTGTCACTCCAACGCGGTTGTCCGTCTCATGATCAACCCTCGTGTTTCGTCGCGCCATCAAAGGCTGCCAGCCTTGCTCAGCCTGTAACATTCCAATCCTGTCCAGCGAGATCGACGGGTCTGGCGAGGATGAAAGGCATGGGGAGCAATCCGATTGGAACCAGACCACCGGGACAGGCGAATAAGAGGGTCAAGGGGGAGTGAGTAGGATGTTTCCATCCCGAAAGGCTATTCTCAACAGTCCTCCTGACTTGTAGATAAGAGGCTATCAAACGATCGACAGCAGGGGGCGGTGGGGTGGCAATCGGCTGCTGTCCATGTAGCGAAGCCTTCCAGAAATACTCCACCCTCCTCAAGGCTGAGTTGGATCAGGCTTGTGTGTTGGCTGATCAGACTCAAGCGCATCCGATTGAGTGGGTGCGCCACAAAATGACTACTGGGGTGGAGGTGTTGTAAGGACAACATGAGCTTTGGCGCTGGCATTGCTAGAGCACTTACGAACCCGACGACTGGCATCTCCCGGAGAATCTTTCGATAGTCTGGTTTGGGCAAAGAGGCTCGCTAGAGGATCCTTGTTATTGAAACTCGGCGTATGAAGCTGGCTACTTGGTCGACAAGCAGCATGCTGGCCTGCCTCTGCTAAAAGTGTATGCACTTGACGCGCGCTCGCTCGGTTGGCTGATACCTAATACGAGACACAGTTTTGTGATTCGACCGAAGTGCAGACGGAACACCGCGCCGGAACATGTCGCCAGGCCAGGGGATTTCATACTTCTTTACGGCTGTTGAAAAAGGTTGCGTTGGGACTGATTCCCGTATGGCTCCTGCCGTGATCTCAGGAGACAGGGCCGATGGCTTGACTCGCTAGATGTAGACAACCCCAGTGAGACGGGCTCATGGTCTGCAATGCCTGTTTTAGTACTAATGAACTCTCCTAATGTAGACCCCTTTGGAATGGCAGTCAAATAGCGGTGAAAATGCCGAAACTGACGTTTTAAATAGATCAACAAAGGTATGACACCCTGTATTCAATACTCGTCGTTTCTCGATTCTATCCTGTGCTGCATAGATTCATCATGCCCATTGATGTTTGCTAGGTACATACCGCGGGTGGCATTGACTTTGCCAATGGTCCCACAGCTTCTTCACTGCAGAGTTCCTCGTGGGGTCAACACAAGAGCCGAGTTCCTCGGTTCATGACCGATGAGTCTCCACAATGCATGGATCCCTTCCCTTTCGCGAGCGTGATGCAGCGGTGCATGCAATCCTGCTGATTCCGTGTCTTAGTCTGAAACTCATCATTTGAAACTTTTCAACATCCAAACCGCAACACGTATGTCTAAACCTGTAAATTCATGATCGTACCTCGCCTGCCAACGTTGTCTAGACGGAAGCGATGCCTATTCGCAAGGGGTTCGTGGTCAGCTTGCTATGGTTCTTTCATCCTTTCAATACGACGGTGTTTCAACTTACCCAACAACCCCTCCCAAGCACGAAGCACAATCTTACCACTGGTCGCCTTGTCTGGCTTACCGGAAGGGTAATTACCGGCCACCCAGGACGTCAACTTGGCCTCGGCAGGAATCTCGTATTCTACATCGGAGGAAGAGAAGTTTAGAACAGTGACAAATGCCTCCTCCTTCGACCAGCGCCGATAGGAGTATATCTTTGGGTGGTCCGGCGAAAGCTGCGCATAGTTGCCGTACACGAATACATCTTTGTGCTTCTTGCGGTTGGCGAGTCCACGCTGCCAAAACTGCAGCACAGACGGTTCGCCGTTTACTTTGGACGAAAGCTGGGCCTCAGCGTTGACGGTCTTGTAATCATCGATAATCTTCATCCAGGGCGTATCCCCCTCAGGGCAGAAGCCAGCGTTTGGCCCGTCTGTCCATTGAACTGGTGTCCTCGCATGATCACGAGCCTTCTTCTGGATGAGTTCCTTCGCAAATCCGAGCTTCTCCACGTCGTCTGGGTACAGCGCCTTCATCTTCTTCCAGTAATTGACCGTTTCGACATCCTTGTACTCATCAACGTCCCAGGAAGGCGGGATGTTCTTCATACCGAGCTCCTCGCCCTGGTAAACGTAGATCGTACCGCTCAGCGTTGTCTGCATCAAGCAGAGCAGCTTCGCGCTGATCTCACGCCACTCATCTGAGTCGTCGGTGTATCTAGAAATCGAACGAGGGTTATCGTGGTTCTCAATGAAGAGACTGTTCCATCCGTCCTTATCCATCATGGTCCGCTGCCAGTGCGTGTTGATCTCACCGATCTCTTTTGGCTTCCAATCCCGGAGCGTCATACGGAATCCAGATTCCTGATCGTTATCCACGCTGACCATTGCAAAAATAAAGATCATGCGAAGCTCCTCTGCTTCCGCACCGACGACTTTCAAAATCTCGTCGTCGTCCTCCACAAATGGCATCTCTCCTACCGTGATGGTGTCGTACTTGCTCAGCACTTTCTCGTAGATCTCGTGTAGATACTCATGAAGCCTCGGTCCGTTGGCGAAGAACTCGAATCCAGGCTGGTACTTGGCACCAGGGTTCCTAATGGGTGCGTCTGGGAAGGTCTGAACCTTGGAGATGTGGTTGATCACGTCCATCCTGAACCCAGACGCTCCACGGTCCAGCCAGAACTTGAGGATGTCGTGCACGGCCTCGCGGACTTTAGGGTTCTCCCAGTTCAGGTCTGGCTGCTCGGGCGTGAAAAGGGCCAGGTAGTATTCCCCCGTCTTCTCGTCCCAAGTCCAAGCACTGTTCGCCTCGCCCAACAGCATGGACCAGTTGTTCGGTGGTTGACGGTTGCCGTTCTCATCGTATCTAGGTGGCTTCCAGATGTACCAGTCTCGGTGTTTGCTATCTTTCGAAGAGCGAGAATCTAGAAACCAGGCATGCTGGTCTGATGAGTGATTCACCACCAGATCCATAATCAGCTTCATGCCACGCTGCTTCAATCCCGCAACAAGGTCATCCAAGTCAGACAGGTTGCCGTAAAGGGGGTCGATGTCTAGATAATCAGAAACGTCGTAGCCCATGTCGACCTGTGGTGATTTGTTGATCGGCGATACCCAAACGACATCCACACCAAGGTCCTTCAGGTAGTCCAACTTGGAAGTGATTCCAGGCAGATCTCCCCATCCTGGTCTTGAACCTTTGCCAGTGCTCAAGAATGATGATGGATATATCTGAACATTGAGTAAGCCGCCATCATGAGGTTCTATTCAGCCATCACACACACCTGGTACACCACAGCTTCCTTCCACCAGGCGTGCTTATCATAATTCTTTGCCAATGCCATATTCCCGTAATACACAGCGAAGACAGTCCTGTGCACACAATGAGACGAAGAGGTAATAGGACAAAGGGCAGAGAGCAGACGGGAAAGGAGGGGCTTGGAAGATATAGTGGAATGCACTGGATAAGAAGAACAATTGTCGTCCAATGCTCGAATCAGGTGCTACCCAACTCGACCCGCAAGTTTCGCAGCCCAGCGGCACAACCATCGACTAAAGCGACGACCTAAGGGTGCGCGATGGTTGGAAACTGAGCTTGAGCGGGGCGCTGTGGAGAGGATTCCGAGAGGTAGTCCGCAGAGCTTGCCCTCTCGTTATTACCTACAGCCACCGGCAGATGTACAGCTTGCGGTTGCCATGCGTATGCGCGCTGCGCAATGCCTGGGGAAAGCATGATGCTAAGAGCGTTTAGAGCGTGAAAAATGGGGGGGAAGCATCCCTCGCCGTAACGTTCGCAGAAACGGCCGATAGCTCCATGAGTCGATGAGGGGTTTGTCTCGATCCCGTCATATTCATACAAGCAGGTTCATTCTGATGAAACGAAGGCTTCCCTTAGTAAGCCTTATTGTATAGGCGCCAAAGATCAGGTTTATTTACATACTGCATGTAATTTCCAGCCACAGCGTTCTTGGGGTCAGGGTTTGGGTAAGAGCTGCACTCAATTACCTAGGCAGGTATATATTCCTTGTTGTAAGTAGTAGAGTTGATGAGCTGTTTCTCACAAAGGGGGTTCTCTTAACCAGGATCGACTGTACTGTCATTGTCTACGGCCACGAGCTGCGGAGCTGCCAAACACCTCCAAGTGAGCGTGTCGGGCGTCTGACCTCTCGTTGTTGTCGCTCTGAACTTGTACAATCCCGAGAAGCACTCTCGAATGTCGCTGCAGCGTACATCGTGGGCGGATGCACCCGCTGATAACCGGATTTGAGCCGAACTGAGCCACGATACTTAATAAGCAGCCGTCCAGCCGAGTCAATTGAGATAGGTAATTTTGCCGACTCAGACGGGAGCTTCCGATTCGGCCCCGTGCGTTGAGAGGCCGAAGTTCTGAGCCAGCAAGGAAAACGCGGCAGCCGGATAGACTTAGCAATCACCACCTCCAGAACTCATTCGAGCTGGAAGACAATTGCGTTCTTGATTTGTGCTGCCAACCGTGATGGCAAGGAAAGCATTCACAGCCTGCGCCGAGAGTGGATCCAACATGCCTTCGCAATGCGACGTTTGGGTGACTCGGCCCAATCCCGCGGACTTGGGGTCCGCGGAAACGTGCACCGCCACAGCGTGTCAGCCACGAGTGCAATCCGGCTAGTCCATTTCAAGCAAGGATCTTGATCTGCTTTGCCCAACTCGATCGATCGGAATGGCTGAGGCCTCCCTTCCCGCCTTGGAGCTGGGCCATATCACCGCCACGCCACCTACTGATATGAGGTACGACATAGAGACGTAGGTAATACGTGCCACCTCCATAGGTCACTATTCTCAGAAGCCTGCCTGCCTACCGACCTACCCACCCGTGTCCATCTTCTGTTTTTCTCACAACTGTGAGGCTTGGTGCAGCTACCAGCCTGCACGGTCATGGTGCCAGCCTGCGGATTCAGTCGACTCTGAGCATGGCAGCCTCAACTACATCCCGCTCCGCTCGAGCCTCGCGCCAATCCGCTGGCAGCGCCTCCACACCTGCCTTGCCATCCACCATAATGGAGGACATCGGCGTTGAGAGGCCTGACCTGCAGCACTTCGACTCCAGCGGCACCGCGACGTCCGGCGACTATGATTCAACCTTCGACGCTCCACTGGAATATTCTCGTGACGGCGTCGCCACCAGACACTATGGTTCTACACCAGCCATCAACGGCACCGACGAGGACGAAGAAGAAGACGATGATGATGACGTGACCCCGCTTACCAGCGTCTCGGCCTACGGCTGGACTCCAAACTCTACTGGAACGAGCTCGAGGTCAAGTAGTCGGCCCATGAACTCTTCCTTCGAGGCTGTTCCGCCGTCTATAGTCACCAACGGCCTCAATGCAGTCCCACCTCCAAGATCGCCTCGACCTACCACCACCAGAACCGTTTCGAATACTTACGCTCCTCCACGACGACCTCACCAATACCCCCCCTACCAGCGAAATGCGTCTGCGAATAGGACCCGAAGAAATCCGAATGCGGAATATCGTGCGCAAGAGAAGGCTTATGTACAGAGGATTCGACAAGATGTGCCCGAAAACGACTTTTACCTTAATCCAAGCACTCCCAGTCTCGATTACAGCGAAGGTTCTGAAGACGACGGCGAGTCACCCACAGCCACACAGTATCAGGATAACGACCAGGAGGATGAGGTCATGGTCCTTGGCGAAGAAGAACCTTCGGCCGAAGAACTCATGATTCCTGCCAATCGTGAGCGATTGGAATGGCATTCGATGCTGGCGAATGTCCTGACGGGAGACGTCGTCAAGCAAGAGAAGAAACGACTCATTGGCGGCGCAGACAGTCAGGATGACAGCACGTTGAAGAATGAGCTATGGCTAGGCATACGGGCAAAGACTTGTGGCAGGTCGATCGCCGCGCAGCGGCGCATGACTGAAGATGGCAGATCAAAGGTCAAACCAGCAATAGAAGCCATCATAGCCTTCGAGATCAAAGGCGAGGCAGAAGTTGGCAAATCACCAATGGAGCAGGTACAGGAGGTCGTCAAGAAGATCGAGAAGATCGAAGGTCTCTATTCCACTCGTCAGGCATTTGAAGCAGCGAACAGTCGCGCTGCTTCTCAAGCGTACAAGGAGACCTGCGACGCCGTTGTATCCTGGCATAGCACCACCGAGTTGATCAACACTGAGTTGGGAATCTTGCAGAAGTGGGTGGGTAACGTGGAGCTGGACTTCACCAAACCCAGGTCTCGCCCAAAAGATGAGCCTGCCGGTCAACTTTTTGATGACAGCTCTTTCATCGACCGCATCCTGAAGGAAGATGGTCTGAAATCGTTGCAAAGCGAGCACAGCCTGCTTAATGGCGTCAACATTGCTATACACAAGGCAAAAGCAACCTTGATCGCCAACAGTCAGGCCTTTACCGACAGGCATTTGCCACCGTACATAGAAGAGCTGTTGACACTCATCAACTTCCCCTCGCGCCTCATCCAGGAAATCATCCGTATGCGCTTGTCTTATGCCAAACGGATGAAGGATCCGGCACAGCAAGGAGTGATGATGGCTGAACAAATGATCTTTCAGTTCCAAATCCTGCTTAAACTAGCTGTTCAGATTAAACAGGCCTATCTCATCATTGCCCAGCCTGAGCAAGGATGGGACCTACCCCCTTGCATTGACGAGAATTTTGATTCCGTCATCCTGGATGCTTTAAAGTTCTACTTCAAGATGCTCAACTGGAAGCTTATGGCTAACAAGAACACGTTCAAGGAAGCTGAAATTCTGGAACAGGAATGGGAGTTCTCCAACGAATTAGGCAGGAATTTTGATGGCGGTGATGTGGAGGTTGCAGAACAATTCAGCTCTCTTACCAGCAAGTCACTTGCGCGACTCACTGCACATTTCGAAAAGGAGCTTCAGGTCCGGCCTGAAGAGTATCCTGGAGTCGAGATGGATCGCCGCTACAAGGCCGTCCTCGACTCGGTGCGTGTACGGCAGAGGAAGATCTACCGTTTTTCAAGAATTCTCAGCCAGAGATTTGAAAACGCTACCGAATATAACATCAATGTAGAAGACGAATTATTCGGCGAACTGACTGACGCCTTGGCTCTTAGTGGTCATTTCCTCGTCGAAACGCAAGCAAATCCATCTGGTCCATCTGGAACATACGTCATTGCCTCGCCTGCTTTGAGAGATCGCCCGAGCGACATCCAGTCAATGCTTGGGACTTGCTATCATGCTGAAGATCAGCCAGAAGACCCAAGCAACCCTTACGTGCTCATCTTCAAACCGGAGTCCCCATTGAAATGGGAGGGCCAACGGATGCCCAGTGACATCAAACAGCCACATCTCGACATCAGGGTAGGACGCTTGAGACTCGTTGCAGATGGGAGCCAACAGCGGCTTGCCACCGCCAACATCACCTTTGCCTCAATCACAGGCATGGATCTCAGTGTGCTGGTCGAACAGCGCGCAAACTTACCCAGAGTCAACCAGGAGTTGATCAAAATTCGCAAGACGGCTTACAAGCTCAGCAATACCATCCTTGATTCCGTTAATAATGTTCGAAGACAGACAAAGGGAATGGATTGTCAAGAACTTGTGCAGACTTGTTTCTCTTTTGCCACGGAATTTGGTCAACGAAGTGCCATATACATGGACCACCAACGACGGACTGGTCACCAGATCAAGCTGACAGAATTGGCCCTAGATTGGGTCGAGTTTATCAGTGATGACTGTGTGCCAAGCGATCGGAGGACTTTTAGATGGGCGGTCGTGGCACTTGAATTTGCTATGATGATGACCCGAGGCCAGAACATCCTATCAATTAATGATGAACAGTACGCAAAGCTGCGAGAGAAGGTCGCTCGGTGCATGGGAACCTTGATCAGTCACTTTGACATCATGGGAGCTAGATCGACGGTTGCGGCACAACAAGAGAAGCAACGTCAGGACCAGATGGTCAGCAAACTTCGATTGGATCTAAGCCGGCTGAAGGACGATGACGAATCGTCGGCAGTCGTTCGTGCCCAATGGTTGGACGAGCTGGAGAAGATCGACCAAATCAGGGTAGAGCGCGAGGCGGAAAGGCAGGCACTCGGCAGAGTCCTTGAAGATTCAAACGATGCCGATCGTGCCCTTACACACCTCTCGGCATCTGCTGGCAATGTCAAGCTTCGCTGGCAGCAAGGGCAGTTCGTTGGTGGCGGCACTTTTGGATCAGTATACGTCGCCATTGACCTCGATAGTGGTGGATTGATGGCGGTGAAGGAGATCCGACTCCAAGATCCAAAGTTAATCCCAACCATCGTCTCACAGATCCGAGATGAGATGGGAGTCTTACAAGTGCTTGACCATCCCAACATTGTTCAATATTTCGGCATTGAACCGCACAGAGACAAGGTTTACATCTTCATGGAGTACTGCTCAGGCGGCACGCTGGCGGGTCTGCTCGAGCATGGTCGAATTGAGGATGAAACCGTCATCCAAGTCTATGCTCTGCAAATGCTGGAGGGACTGGCCTATTTGCATGAAGCGAACGTCGTGCATCGTGATATCAAGCCCGAGAACATTTTACTCAACCATAACGGTGTGATTAAATTTGTCGACTTCGGCGCTGCCAAGGTTATTGCAAGGCAGGGAAAGACTCTGTTGGCTGAAGGTCCGGATGGCAAAGCCCCTCAACGCTCAATGACCGGTACACCGATGTACATGTCGCCAGAGGCAATCAAAGGCGATAAAGACCGACGATCCCGATTGGGCGCCGTGGACATTTGGTCACTCGGGTGCGTAATCTTAGAGATGGTAACTGGCTCGCGACCTTGGGCTGCGCTTGACAACGAGTGGGCCATTATGTACAACATCGCCCAGGGGAACAGCCCTGCAATGCCGGCCGCCGAGCAGCTTTCCGAGGTCGGTCTCGACTTCCTTAGCAAGTGCTTCGAGCGCGACCCAGTGAAAAGAGCCAGCGCGGCAGAGCTTCTCCAGCACGAATGGATCCTCAGCATTCGCTCCCAACTTAGCCTGGAACCCACAACTCCCCAGACACCAGCTAGTGAAGCGTCCAGCTTCACGGGCTCGGCGCACAGTAGTAGCCATATGTCACGGCACAACACTGGCTTCTATTGATGACGATACTGATACGCTTCACTCGACAATGTTGAGACTGCACTTCTTTGGATTAGATGCTGAAAGGCTATGTTTCTTGAGAGAGATTGCCAATGAGCTTCTCCACCTGTCCTAGTGTTATGTTGACTGCCTTTGATGATCCTCACGGTGCGCATATGCAGCCGTGACGGCAGTCTTTGTGTTTAATTTTACTTGTGCTAGAGACATATTCCCACAAATTCCTATATCTCTTCTCTTTGCTGTCTCAGTACCCCTCAATGTACCTTGACCAATGTTTTCAACTACGTTCAAGTCCAATACTCCCGCCAAATAGTGTTTATATCCTTAAGCCCACATTGAACCAGAGGATCAAACTCACTGTACATATATCGACTGTTTTTGATGTCATGCACCAGCGGACGTTCCCGTGCACAAATGTCCAGTACGCCCAAAAAGGAAATCTCTCCAGCGCGTCACGGAGTTGCTGTTGGCACGCGTTAGCAGCACAGCGTCTTGCAGTGACACTCCACCAGAGGCATGACATCAACGACTTGTCTCCTCTTCCCTCTGCTAATTTGGAAGGGTACATTTCACCCCCGAGCTAAGATGACATTAATAAGAGCCATCGTCGACTATGTCATTATCTCTTGACCCAGCATTAATACCGCAAGCAACGAAACTGCCGTCTCCATATCATGAAGCTTCACCGCGAAAAAGGAAGAGAGAATCAACTTGGTTGAACGAGCTCCCATGTAGCCCATTCACTGTTAGAGTAAGCAACTGCTTTTCGGATGACTTGTAAATGAACAGAGGGCAGGATGCTGACCTTCCATCAAAGCCAGCGTCTCAGGATGTAGTCCAGAAACCAGTCCTCATCTCACCGATCTGCGTTCTTGACAGGTCGCAGCTGCCTCTTTCCTATATCGACCCCGTTGCCACAGCCGCGAGGTTGTTCCATACGACGTACGAATTGATCCCTAAGAAAGCCCCAGACTGTTCGTCCACGTCTGTGCTTATTGTCAAGACCGGGTCAGACGATGGCCTGGCTATTGTTGAGAATGTGCAGGGCAATCAATATGCGCTTTGCAAGCTGAGGACGGATGTACAAGAGGCAGAGATCCGACATAGATCGTCGGTTGCTCGGCCTGCACAGTTTCGACATGTGAAGGTGAAGACTGAAAGCGTTCCGCTGGAGGACAATCTTCCGTGGTGGGTTACAGCAGCGGCCCATAACGATGTGCATGAACCTGGAGACTTGCCTTCAGACCTTGATCTGACGCACTTCGGCATGCTGGAGCTTTGTAGCGAGGCTCCCGCAAGGACCCATGCACCAGCAAGTCCCGTAAACGAAGACCCTACTTCAATAGAGGCCACAATGTTACCTCCGGGTCCAGCAGAGTTGCTGCAAGAACTGACGAGGCAGTATCTCGACACCGTTTATGTCTCCAGGACTTCGTTGGCGTATTTCACGAAGGGTCCACTGTCAAGGGCAAGAGCAGCATTTGCGCAATCAGATAATCCTATGCTCAACATACAACAGCTTCTCGAATTCCTCAAAGAGGCGATTATGAGCTCCAACACTGCAGACAAAAAGCTCAGAGAGGTCATCCCGGCAATCGTAAAGGACCTGCCTGTTCGTATACCCGAGCTCGCCGAACAATCGAAGCGTCCACGCAAAAAGAGGAAGTGGCGACCGGGTAGAGGGAAGACTGGCATGTTCGCGGACGAGAAGGATTTTGTGGGAAAATGGTGGACTTCAGAAACGGACTCTGACAATGCATCGACTGGGCCGGAAGGAATCGATGCTGCACTAAAACGGCGGTCACCGCGGCTCAGAAGCCGAGAAACCTACCTTCAAGTCATTCTGCTACTGGAGATATTTGCGCTAGAGGAACTGGCCAGAAAGCCAACGGGCGAGGCTGAACGTGTTATCATCGAAGACCAAATGGGTGGAAAGGAGGCGTTGCAACAAACTATAGAAGTGAAGAAGAAGTCGAAAAAAGCAGTCGATCTGGCTGCATTGCTTGAAACACTGTTGGACAAGCTATGTATCTGGCATTCCTTGGAGGGCAGTATCACAAAGGACAGTGCAAACAGTAAGAATAACGACGACGACATCCTGGACGAACCCAGCAGCTTCTGCCTAGAAGTTGTTGTCCCGTTCTACATGTCTCGAGCTCCCAAACAGGCTCTTTTGGTCAACAAAAAACTGGGAGGACCAGTTGCTGCATCTCCTCCAAAACGAAGGACTACCAACATTGGACGCATCGAAGACGGCAAGACAAGGTCTGGTCTTTCCAAGAAACCGCGTGATTCCATAAAACGCGTGTCGAGCAGTAATGTGGATGGGCAGACATTGAGACCAAAGGCAATATCCTTGCAACGATCTGCAACGGATTCTCTTCTAGATACGCATCCTCGTGTGAAGAGGGAGCATTCACAAACACCCTCTCTTCATTCAATACCAGCAGCAGTTCTAAAGCCATCAATACGAAAAAGGTCGAACCTGTTGCAGGAACTGGAAAAACGTGAAGTCGATTTTGACGCGGCCTCACGTGCCGCAGAAGCGAAAATGCGGAAGAAGGCCGAGGTGGAAGAAAGACTCAAAGAGGCTATTTCTACCCTGAAGAAACCGAACAGGTCCTTAGCGACGAAAGATATCGCCGACGCTGCAGATTTGAGCTTTGCCAAGGCCACAGAACGAAAGAAACCGGGACAACCAGTTCGAAGAGAGCCTCCGATGCCTGACACTAGAAATGTTAATGCAGAGAGTTTCAGTATTGCTGCGACGCCCTCCCGACATCGCACCGTGATGGCAACTCCATACAAGCGGCAAAGTAGCGATCGTACACTCTTCCGAAGTGGACACTCTACTGCCACTAATCTTATCCCCTCTTCCTCAGTCAAACAGCCACCTGATCCATCCTTCACATCTGCAGCGATACCTGCTACTGGAAATCGACAGAGATTCGTTGACATGATTGGCGCACGCCCACCTGCTAATCACGGCACAGAACCTGTCGGTGGTGAGGCAGCCTTCTTGCAGGAGTCACCTATTGCAGTCAGACGCCCAAAATCGAGTATTGAAGCTACTCCTTCAAAACCCAAAAGTTTTTCATTTGCGACCCCTGACGGTAAATCCAAGGGTGGCTATGAAACTGTCTTGGCATCAACTGTCAAGGCGCCGCAGATAGTTCTGCCACCCTTAGAATCATCTCCTGTCGCTGCAAGACAACACACGAGGACCCAAAAACCATCGGTCGCCGCGGGAAAGAGTATATATGACGCATTTGGATGGGATGACGACTTTGATGACCTTGCATAGTATATTCATCGGGACCTTGCGTTTATTGTGAGACCCAACCCTCAGAGAGGGACTATAGTAAAAACAACGGAACAACACTAAGGGTGCTGTCACATAGCGCATGATCAGAGTTCCGCATCATCCAACGTGTAGATTAATATAATCGATGATACAGTTTCGAAGCTGCTAGCCAGCATGGGTGTTCTAGTCGACACTTCCAGTGCGTAATTCCATTGGCTTGTTCACCCCTGATTATTTTGGTCTCTTTTCCTAGACTTAAACTTACAAGTAGCTAATAGAGGATCTTACAGAAAGATTCAATGGGGATATCAGTGTCCATACACAGCAAATCGAGATCTAAATTTCTCAAATCCTCTGCTCGCAATATACCATTCATGTGTCGCAGTTCAAATTTTAAAGAATCGGTTTGCTCAGTTGAACATCATAGGATGCCTCACATACCGTGTCTGCCACCACCTGCACCACCAATGCCACTTCCTAAGCGTTCTCCAACTCCACTAGCTAGCTTATGGTCGCCTGGATTGGCAGCAGCTTCGTAGATGAAGTTGACGGGTTCACGACTCAGCTTCATCCATTCACCCTTGAACCCGAGATATGATATTCTCGTCTCGTCTTCTTCGCCCTGTCCCCAATTGTCCTCGAAGAACAAATCGAGGCTCCTTGCGGTGCTGAACAAGGCTCGCTTGACAGGTATCTCAGAGATTTCGTTCGATTGTGGGATAGACAGGACCTGGGTTGGCGCGAGGCTTGAAGCAGTAGCGAAATCCAGATTGTCGCGGTTGACGTAGAGCTTAAGTGTCTGTGGTGCGGCATCGGTGGTGGACGTTCGTATCAGAATGCTGTGGAGGCGAACTTGACCGGTGAACCTACAGCATAACAGTCAACCTGTGCTCAATCTCAACTTGGAGTGACAGGTCCATGCCGACAACTCAGAACGTACGGTACGTGCATCAGCAACTGTTCGTCTGCATCGCTCTTGAGTTCAGGCTCGGGCGCCATGCGCTCCGTCCATGTCTTCTGCACGATCTTCGANCCACTCCTTGGCTCGCTCTCGTTCAGGGTATTGATGGCTGAGAAGTCGATCTGCTCATACAAGTGGTTTTGCAATGCAGGAGTTATGTCGTCAGAATGGTCGTGGACTGCTCCTTCCGAATGGTCATGGTGGTGATGGTGATCATGCTCATCGTGACAGTGCGACATGGTTGAAAGCTCGACCTTCAGTCCTTAGACACTTTCGAAGAGGATGTATCTGTTGCAAACCTCGCAAATAGCAGCAGACAACCCCTGTTTCACACATTTCGAAGGGTTGATGGCATGAGGCGATTTCCCAGGTAGCTAGCTGGCGTGAACACCTGAAGATGCGATGACGAAGTGGGGCAAAGAAAGTGGGTGGTATTGCGGGGCGGCTTGCATTGGAAGTTGTTCGTGACACTGTATTGTTCACAGCATAAAAGCGATAAGCAAATTGGAAATAGACGAAAGCGCTGCTGGACACAGAGGTGTCATTTTTTGATGTATGAATGGTATTAAACAATATGGACTCCCAAGACGCCGTCGCTAAGCACAAATTGCCAATATTCCAAAATCCCTCCCAGATGCTCTATCATGCTGCTATTGCCTGTTTCCCATGTATTTGAGCTCTTCTCTCTCTTGCCCTGGAAAGAGCAGCGTCCTCTGGAGATTGCGTCGGCGCATCTGGTAGGCTCTCGCCACCTAGTTGTGGTGCGTCTGGAAGTCTTTCTCTTACTGGAGCGTTGCGAGCCGCTGCCTCGCGCTCCAGAGCGGCCAGTTCGTCTTCCACCTCGTCTTCGTCTTGGTTTGACATCTTCCCCGCTAGCAGTTCGTTGATTTCCTAAGTGAGCATTGTCAGCATCGGCATTCGTAGTCGAGCATCCTACTTGAGGATATTGAAAGCGAACCTCGTGGTATTGTCTTGCTTCCGCGCTCTCCTCCATGATCATCTCAACCTTTTCCAGCCCACCCATCTCTCTGTGAATCTCTTTCAATACAGAGGTGCCTTGTTGTAGACCAAACAAGACGTCTTTCTGCACAAGCGCGAACTCCACATCGTTGGTGAGCACCTCCAACTGTGCTAATTGCTGATCCGTTTTCGACAACAACGTTTCTTGGTACTTCTTCTTCCTCAGCGCCATAAGTGCCTTGCTCTTGTCGCCATTTCTCAAACACTGTTTCGCTATTTCTGTCTCACGGTCGGTGATCACTCGTATGCGCTTTTGGTATTGTTGGAGCTTATCGCGCTGGTTCTTCATGTCCAGGATCGCCCTGTAAAGGTATCAACAAGGCTGCAACACGCATCTGAGGAGCAGGAGCACTGCACCTATCCTGGTCCGAGATTTTCTTGCTATTAGAGTTTCCCATTGTCACGAAGGGTCACCAGTTTACTGCCATACTCTGAACCGAGGTAGCCAATGACTCTGTTGTGCCGACTGTCGCGTGGTTGTTAAGTCACAGCTTATGTAATCATGTGTCGATCGTACGTCAGAAGAGGCTCCAGCCACGTGGTACGACATGGTTGCAAAAGTCGTGTACCAAAGCCTGCATCGTTGATATTTGGCACTCTATCGCCATGTAAATTTTGAGGACCTACGAATGTGAACAAATGCTAGCATTGAAAAGGCCCATCTCTAGCATTTGAGCCTGGTGGTCGAGGCAGCAATGTCTAAAAGGCCACGTCTTCAAGGTGCCATCGACACCGAGATTCACATATGTGTCCAAAAATTTCTGGAGTCGGGCGTACCGGCGGACGCCACTGCACTGTACACTGCGATACAAAAGTCTAACTCGTCCCTGAAAAGAAAGCCAAAGAAAATCATACAGCAAAGTCTGGAGCGTGTTCTAGAATTTATGAACTTAGATGGCCCAGAAAGCGACGACTCTGAAGCAGAGGCGGAAGAGGCTCAACGTGAGCGTGAGCGACAGCGAGAAGAAAGACGCGCAGAGGCTATGAATCGCACTTTACGAGCAAACCTTGCTTCCCAACCTGCTAGTCCGTCGCTGCGAGCTGCCACACCTGTAAATGGAGCAGTAAAAGAGGATGGCACCGTCAGCAAGTCGACTAAGCCGAATGATGGCGAACGACCAGCCAAGCGTCAACGAGTTGAAGGTCGCAATAAGGCCAGCATGGACCCCCCAACGGATGTTTCGTTGAAGGATATTGGTGGCGTCGACGATATAATTGATCAATTGGGAGAGTTGCTTGTGCTTCCTTTACTCCAACCAGAAGTCTACGCCGAAGCCGGAATTGGGTTACCGAGAGGTATCCTCCTCCACGGACCGCCAGGGTGCGGGAAGACTTTGATTTCTAGGGCATTTGCAGCTTCTCTTGGTGTTCCATTTGTTGAGATTCTGGGCCCTTCGATCGTCTCTGGCATGTCAGGAGAGTCGGAAAAGGGAGTCCGCGAGAGATTCGAAGAAGCGAAACGAAATGCCCCATGTTTGATTTTCATTGACGAGATCGATGCAATTGCGCCCAAACGTGAGACTTCACAGAGCCAAATGGAGAAACGAATCGTTGCACAGTTGCTGGTATCGATGGATGAGCTGGAGCGAGACCCTCTCAAGCCAGTCATCGTTCTCGCCGCAACTAACCGGCCTGACAGTTTGGATCCTGCCTTACGCAGAGGTGGCCGTTTTGACACCGAAATCAACATTGGCGTACCGAATGAGAAAGTTCGTGGACTGATTCTCAGGGCACAGACCCGGAATGGATCTATCGCTAGTGACGTAGACTATCAGGCTCTTGCAAAAGGAACTGCGGGATACGTAGGGGCGGACTTGCACGATCTGGTCAAAAAGGCAGGCTCATGGCAGATGTCACAGTTTCGAGAGGCCATGATGGCAGAAGCACATATAACTGAACCGGATGCGGCTAATGGCCAGATGGATGTCGACGGCGAACCTACACAAGAGGACATATCTAACCCTGCTGCGTGGCGAGTTGAGCGTCTCATCTTACGAGCTCGCAACCGCGATCTGCCAAGGCCAGCAGGGTTTGAAAACTTTCAAATTACGATGGAAGCATTCACCGCTGTATTGTCCACCATCACTCCATCTTCTAAACGCGAAGGGTTCACCACTGTACCTGACGTGTCATGGGCGGATATTGGGGCCTTACAAACTGTGCGGGAAGAGCTACAGACAGCAATCGTTGACCAAATTCAAAACCCAGAGCTCTATGCCGCTATAGGCATCTCCAAACCTGCTGGCGTGCTACTCTGGGGTCCACCAGGATGTGGTAAGACACTGCTTGCTAAGGCAGTTGCGGCTGAAAGTAAAGCAAACTTCATCTCAGTCAAAGGACCAGAATTGTTGAACAAGTATGTTGGCGAATCTGAGCGTGCAGTGAGACAAGTCTTCATGCGCGCAAGATCGTCACAGCCGTGTGTTATCTTCTTTGACGAGCTAGATGCACTCGTGCCACGCCGTGACGATGCTATGTCGGAAGCCTCCTCGCGTGTTGTCAACACCATGCTCACAGAGCTCGATGGTATGGGCGCTAGAAGCGGTATCTACCTAATTGCCGCAACGAACCGACCAGACATCATCGACGAAGCAATGCTGCGACCCGGCAGACTCGAAACGCTACTATTCGTCGATCTCCCTGGGCCGGATGAGAGAGCAGAAATCTTGAAATCTCTTATGCGATCCAAACCGGTTGCGCAACCTGACGCCGTTTTGGAAATGGTCAGGCAGGATGGAGGGAGATGCGACAAGTATTCTGGTGCCGACCTTGAAAGTCTCTTGCGGAAAGCTGGCCAGTTTGCCATCCGTGCGAGGAGAAGTGTGATAACCACCGAAGATTTTGAGAACGGTGCGGCAGAAATCAGGGGCTCAGTAAAAGACGTACAGAAGTACTACCGCCTTAGAGAGAAGTTTGGTAAAAAGTCTTAGCCAGATCAAAAACTGGTGGATGTATTGCACATATATAACAAGACGCATTGAACCGATCTCACCAACGCTTGTGAGGACCAACGGCTGTCCAATACCGGCACAAAGATATATATGCGCTGTTCTTGAGCGCACTTTGTGTGATTTTGGAAAGGCGGCACTTACATCACTCGATGGTCTTTTGCCAGATCGCATGTATATACCGTGAATTATCACGACGACATGTGTACAAGTATACGAGCGGCCAAGGTGGTGTCGACCTTATAGAAATCTCAAGCGATTTGAATAATGGCCAACAGCAACAATTTACCTATCCAGCTTTCGATGCTTGTTCAAGTCATCCTTCAAATGTTGGCGAGACAGCAACAGAGATAGAGACTCCAAAGGCCAAGAAGACCCGGTGTATGGTATTCCTTAGCTGACTGCCAGATAGTTTACCGTCAGTCCACTGCGTGTTAGATCTTTTGCAAGACAATGATGGGTCTACTTGCCCATAGCTTGGCTTTGTTTCAAGAGCTGCTGACTTGTATACAGTTGCTTGCATGCAGCCTGTTTTGGTACCCATAGAGAGAGTACGGACATCTTGTATATATCAACCGGAACGAAAGATGAATGATCATTTGCGATTGAAAACACTCAAGTTGTGAAGAGTAATGCCATGATTCTCTCAAGTCGATTTAGAAGCTAGGCCCGGAGACCTCATTATAGAAGCTCGTTCAGAGCTGGTTTTCATTCCATATGCTGCTTTTACAACCTATATTTTCATCTGCCTTCTCAATCCATTTGATCAAGCCAAGCGGCCCTTGAGGTCATGGCCGTCACTCTATAGGAAAGCGATTACCTGCATTGAGACATGCTTCGATCCCTGTTCTCGAGGTCGCTGAATGGGGATGAAGTCTTGAAAATTTCGAGCAAGTATACACTTGGTTACCAAACCTTCCAGGGTTCAATCGCACCTTCGGCTACCAACCTCATCTGCTGCTTCTAAGACTCCCTCCAGACATCAGTGATGAGTGGGAAGTCATCCATGTCTTTATACAGGCTCCTGACAGATCATTAAAGTACGTCTGGGTAATAACCACTCTGTGATTGGGGCGATGAGGACCAATAGGGATTAAAGTCGTATGTTGGCGTCGCTGCATATCGCTGCATATCCGAGCCGGCGATCAGTCTGTACATGAATTGGTCACATGTCTGATTTTCCAGAATGACTATCTGATATGTTGTGTGGGCCTTGTTTGCAATTTGCAACCCAGGGCCACCAAGCAATTGGCTTGCCGGTCTTCTCTCAAGATGACTTGCCGGGGTAGCTCAATCGGTAGAGCGTGTGGCTCTTAAGAGTCTGGTCTTCAGATCAGAATATGTCAACCTCAAGGTCGCGGGTTCGAGCCCCGCCTTCGGCTCTTCCTATTATAATTCAGGCCCTCCATCTCAGATGGAAATACGGCATCGAATCACGACCTCTCTTTTTGCACATTTTCTTTTGCAAGAAGGCACATAATAGTTGTGATTTGGTCTGTTGTTGACTTTTCGACGCAATTGCTGAGTCGTCCCAGGCCGGCTGATTAGTCCTTCACTGAAGGTTGGAGCCTTGGCATCCACAGAATCATTCACAGCCACTTGACCGCATGCTGTGGTGCGACTAAACGTTTGACAGAAGGGCCATGCATTTCGGGTTGTGCAATGCTCATTGCTATGGCCGTCCTTTTTGAGTCACAATCCTTGATCTCATCGCAGCAGGCACGCTTATATTGCCGTTTTATCGTGGAACTGAGACATGACAGGAGGTGTGCAGCTGCTGAAGTTGGAAGCCTTGTTAAGTAGACTTCGGCCAGATGTAGCAAGGTCATCTGAACCACCAATTCACCGACCCAGTCATGCCATTTCCAGTTCCCTTGATACTGTGCCACCAGCCTTTGGGAATGAACAGTGCGTCTCCAGGGTTAAGCTCAGCCGACCATGCAAGTTCATGATGACTGCCAGAAATAGAGTCATCACGCTCAACGCCCCAGACGGCATCCTCAAGAGCAACTTTCTCCTTGCCCATCATCATTTCTTCACCCCTGATGGTGGAATTACCAGCAGCCCCAATTGCTTCCTGTACAGCGGCGAAGACACCATGTCCGGTCCGGGGAGTAAACAGGCGCACAGATTTCTTCCCTGCAAGCTGCACAAACAAATTGGGGTTAGGGTCACGATGCAGAGGTGTGTATGTTGGAGCTTGGCCGAGCCATATTGATGAAGAGTATATGTCTCCTTTGCCAGTTTGGGACACAATCGTGGGAACCGGCAAGTCTGCCTGCAACTCCACAGGTAAATCTGATATGGGTGCTTGCGCAAGATAGATAGAGGCAAGACTGTATTCGCTCGTCTTGTTGGGCGCAGCAAGTCGTCTTGACGCAGACAAAAAGAAAGTCAAGGGCTGGTCTACACGTGTAAATTGGCCGGAGAGGGTCGAGAGCTCCAACGGCACGCTGCACGAGCCGTAGGACGACAGATATGATTCGTTGAGAACCTGGCCGTCTCCAGTATCATCTTCCAGGAACCATTTTGAAATTGCTGGCAGATGTTTGAAAGCTGTTTCTGGAAATAGAGCTGGTATTGCAGGATCGAATGCTTTGTTTCGGAAAGTCTCTATCTTCACATCATTGAGAACCTGGACTTTGTTCGAGACGCTCCTGGATCCTTGGAAAGATCTATAGACGAGAGACTGGCAGAACGATGTTCTGGTCAAACATTTGGTCAACATTGGGGCGTGGGCGAATCGCTTGCTGGAGGCGGTGACAATGATGATGAACCTCATCCAAGGTCACACACTCTCATGCTACCAAGCTTTCAGAAAGACGCAACACATTGCGATTTAATTTCTGCGAACAAGTCGGCCACTGGCGAACAGAAATGAGACGACGGTCTCGTAGACAACAGGAAGCATTGTACAATCGATTCGAACAATAGGAGATAGTGGAGGAAGTAGCCGGAATATGACGGGTCATCCCGCAAAGAGCTCCCCATGACGTTGGACCCTTAATATATATCTCGGTTGACCTGCCGTGTGAAGATGGGCGCGTTCCTGTGCTGTAAGCTGGAAGAGCTCGCGTAGATGCAGATCAGAAGTGGTGTTAGATGGCCAGCCCAGCGTCTACGCTTCTCACCCTCTTCACACATGATCTCCACAAGCTGACAAGACGAATTCTGCTGCGGCAGTACTTATAACGACATTCGCCTAAAATATCTGACGGCTGAAATTCGTCATGGCCGCCCAACAGATCCAGATCGCGGAAACCATCCGGGCCATGAAATTGGCATTGCGAAGGAACTCATATGGTCAGTAGCCTCGACAACTCTCAGCTCATCTCAATGACGGGTACGGAGTCTAACGTGCGGGCCAACAGATTCCGACAGCGACGAATCAATTCATGCACATACCAACCGCGGCAACAAACTCAAGCGTAAAGCGGCCTTTGTACGAGATGGAAGACTTGACAGCACCGGCGGCACCGCATACAAAAGAGTATGTCAAGATGTAGTTTTGACATGTACGACGACGGAAGATGAGCTGACGTGATCATTGTTCGCTACAGAAATCAAATCATGCCGGCTATACTCGCGATATAATCTACGCCAACCCCACCCTCTTCGATAGCGACGGCGAGCCTTACAGTCCTGCGTCGTCCGACAATGAGGATGGTGAAAACGCCCAAGGCACCAGTCATACCCATGCCCGCGCAGCCTCTCCAATGGAAGAAAACCCTTACAGCGAAATACATCTCGACCAGCTCCTACGTCCACTGACGAGCCCTGCTGAGTTACCCGACCACCCTAGTCTGAGCATACCATACAAGAGCTCGGCCTTGTCAGAAATGGCTGCAACCGCGATGGAGATGGCAAGAAGAGAGCGCCAGACGATCGCAAAGTTAAAGAAGTTGCTGCGAAGGTTTAGAGGGGATACCGAATGGGCACCTTGCGGAGTATTTGATCCTGACGATAGCGACGCTGAGGCTGAACGGCTGTTGACCGGTGATACCGCCTTGGACACATTACCTGGAAGTGCAGCTCCCAGCGTTGCCACAGGTGAGTCAGCTACTGGGCTGGACGTCGGCTCAATACCATTATTGGAAGTCCGTCCGGCAACGCAGCAAGGGCCAGACGGCAGTGCAATCACAACGACACCGCATGACGTGATGGACGGTGTTGAAACATCGGATATGGCATTGAATGGGAACGGTGTTGCTCAACGAACGGGCAGCGTCGAGGGCAGCAACGGACACAAGGCTGCCGCCACTGACGACGCCGCCAGCAACCATGCCCTCGAAAACCCGACAGTGGCAGAAATCCGCAAGTCGATCGAGCCGCCCGCATCTGAAGGCACGAGTGTGTCCAACGGTCCAACGCATTCTATGACCACTCGGCGCAAAGCACGGTCACCCACGCCAGCGGAGGCACCCTTTCCTGGTGACCGGCAATCCTTTGCCGGGTCGCCTTCTCCAGGCTCTGAGTTCTCTACAGGCCCCCCACATATCAATCCGTGGTTCATTGCTCCATCCACAGCTCTCGCAGATCGTGACTTGGGACTGCCACCCAAGGAAGCCGAAGACTCGCGACACCTCCTTAGCCTCTACATACAAAAGTCAGAGCTCATGATCCGGCACCTGACAAGCCTGTCAGAACGGCTTTTGAAGGCAGAGAGGATGCGGAAATTTGTCTATCATTCCTGCCGAGCATCGGCGCATGTACGGAAAGAGGACAGCAAAGGGCAACGGTGGGTGACTGAGATGAGCGACGGCGAGGACTGGTATGATGTGGAAGAAGCTGGTCTCCAGCCTTGGGAACTTAAAGACGGGTACCTTGAAAAAGGAAAGGACGAGGTCGAAGAGGTGGCTGGCAATGGCGAAGAGGAAGCAGCAAGACGAGGTGGTCGCAGGAGAAGAGTCGGGCGGCTGAATTGATCCACGCCGATATCATTTAGGGAGGCGTTGCTTCGGTGGTTGACATGTCTGACGAAAGAAGGGACCGGATTGTTTTATGTGCTATTACTGTAAGAGATACCCAGGAATGATCAGTTGTGTGAGGCTCCCCACAATCACCAGGACCTGTTCTACTCCACCATCTTCCAACCGCTATTTCACTCTAGTGTGAACCTCGACTGGAAAGACGATACATACTCTTCAGGCTCTACGTATTACCTATCCACAATTATGAGAAACTCATTCCCTCTATCACATGCTCTGATACCGCTATCGCATCCCTGCAGCACATAAGGTTGTATGGTATCGCATTGTGTCATCCCTGTGGTAATACTCTAACTGATTGCGAACGTCGTGCCGTGAGACCCGGAGATAGCCGCATGATGATCTTACCCTATCGAGTAGGGCCACGCGTGACAGATCACGTGACCTTGCCGCGAAAACAGGATATCCTTCCCAGCAATTGGCGCCAGTGGGTTTGAATGAGGTGGCTTCCACGACGTCCATCCAGAGGCTTGACCGCCTGCATTGCGTCCGATATCGCTCTCGATCAAGGAACACACATGGTTGAAGGGCTTCTCCAGGCCATGCGGTACTCCAGTTGGAGGAGGCGTTCTGTCGAGTGACCACCTGCAGCCAATGGCTGGTCGGGCCGTAAGATCGCCTGCGCACTAGAGCAGCAAAAGAAAAACGCAAATAGATAGGGACGTTTCAAGGTCGATTCCTGCGTCTTTAATACACGAGATACGGTCCGCAGTGAGATACCGAAGCGGCAGAGAAGTACGTAGGATAGGTCAGGTCGCTTACCGGTGTTGGTAGGTAGGTAGATTGGTAGATAGACAATAGATAGATATGGTAATACTAATCGCCAGCAGTACCCACTTCAATTGGAATTTCCCACCCTCGCCTTCCGTCTTCCCTTCGGTGTGGTCTGGTCAAAAGTCCCTCTTGGTCTTCTAACTGGGCCAGACGCGCTGACTGTCGACCTCTACAGCCGTGCGATGTCATCTGTGGTCTACGAGCAGCAACGCGCCCTGGATGCTTTCGAAAACGAGTGACAAGGTCGTCTATCTGTGAGTCTGTAGGAGAGCTCTTGAGGCCTCCCGCTGGCCATTAAAACCACAACACCTCGTTCTCGATCAAGACGACAACCAGAATACCAACAATAACAACCGCAGCAGACTCTGCGCATTTCTGCTCACATCATGGCGCAACCGCACCATACTTCGCCGGCCGAGACCGACCTGCCCGGCACCATCGTCATGTTCGCGCGTGTCGATGGCGCCGAGCAGGCGTCGCCAAAGTTCAGCGAAAACGTCACTCTCATCCCACAGCCTACACAATCACCCAATGACCCTTTGAATTGGAGCAAGCCACGCAAGTACTGGCATGCTGCTCTCGTTCTCTACATCACCGCTCTGACGGCCGCAACCTCCAATGATGCTGGTTCTGCGGGAGACGCCATGAACGATGACTTGGGCATCTCTTACAACGTCCAGAATACGGCTGCTGGAGTCCTCTTTATTGGAATTGGGTACTGGACCTTGTTGGCCAGCCCAATGCCTTTTCTTTATGGTCGCAAGATCCAGTACATGATCTGTCTCATTTGGTCCATTGTCGGCTCAATCTGGTTTGCCAGGGTTCAGCATGTTGAAGACGCCGTTTGGAACCAGCTCTTTGTAGGCGCTTCTGAAGCTTGCGCCGAAGCGCTGGTGCAGCTTTCCCTTTCGGACCTCTTCTTCCAGCACCAGCGAGGTACCGTACTAGGCATATACATTCTCGCCACCTCTATTGGAACTTTCCTAGGCCCACTGGTGGCCGGGTACATTGGAAGCGGTGTAGGCTGGCGGTGGGTAGGCTGGACCTCAGTCATCATCTCTGGCGCAACTCTCATTGTCTTCATGTTCACTTTGGAAGAAACTTCTTTTGACCGCGAGACGATAATTGGTAGTCGACTCATCAACGCCAATGGCTCGCATCCTTCGGATTTGAACAACAGCGATAACGAAAAGAGTGCCGCTGGAGGAGATGGAGGTGTACCCGCCGTGCAGACCACTTCTGAGGATGTTCCAGGCGCAAATGACAAGAAGAAGTCATATTGGCAACGGATCGCGCTGATCACGCCCGCACCGAATCTGATAGGCACAGGCTTCAAGCAGTACTTTAGGCGCCTCTTTAACACTCTGCGTGTCTTCTACTTCCCTGCCGTCATATACGCCGGCATCCAGTGGGGCGCACAGGACGCCTGGCTATCCTTCTATCTGACCGTCGAGGAAGACAACTGGTACGGCCCTCCATGGGAATACGACGACAACCAAGTGGCCATCATGAACGTTCCCACTCTCATCGGCGCTTTTATAGGCTGTGTTTACGGTGGTTGGTTCTCAGACGTGTTCGTCAGGTGGATGGCCAAGAGGCGTGGAGGTATCTCAGAGGCCGAAGATAGGCTGTGGCTGATGTTTCCTTCTGCTTTCATCAATCCTTGCGGTCTCATGCTGTTTGGTATCACTTCTGATAAGGGTTACTCATGGCCAGCGCCTTACGTTGGCCTCGGCATGATCGGCTTTGGCTTCGGCTGTGCTGGCGACCTCAGCATGGCTTACTTGATGGACGCATACCCTGAGATGATTCTTGAAGGTATGGTCGGCGTTGCTGTCATCAACAACACCCTGGCCTGCATTTTCACCTTTGTTTGCAGTAAGTTAAAACTCAACCCCTCCAAACTTGCTGTCGTAATTTCTCAGACACTGACGTGCGCTTCACAGGTGACTGGATTGCTGCTTCCGGCCTCTCTGATACTTTCATCGCTATCGGTGTCCTGTCATGCTTCCTCCAACTCTTGACAATCCCCATGCTCTACTATGGTAAGGCCACCCGACGCTGGACCTTGAACAAGTACTGGAATTATATCTACATCCGTGATGGCCGATCACAATCCGACTTTGTGTCATGATTGCAGAACTCAGCGTCATGAAACGGACTGTTATATGGATATTAGCCTTGTAACTACCTGTTCTGCTACGCTTCCGCGATTGTCTTGTCTATATTTGCTCCAATCAAACGGTTGTCCCGTCTAGTTTCTCTCCCGCCAATTAGATTTAACTGTGAGTGTCGACCAGACAAGTCGTCGTCCTGCCTTGGATACACCACGAGCGACATGCAGCTGCTCTCACGAGTCGACCTAGCCTTGCTAGAAGAAACCAGTGTTTCGAATATTTATATGGGTTGTCACATGTCATTACTGAGAATCGTCTTTGAACGATCAGGTCCTTGTTTGGCTAAGTTTCATTCCAGAGAACGGTTAGACCGATAATAATAGTTCGAACTAGATCTTTACAGGACGATACCTTACTATTGGTAAGGCATCGATAGACCAGGTGACCATTACTAAGCTCCATGGATGTGCCACTTCCAACTCACCTGTTCTCTTGCTTATACTAAACCATTGGCTAATAACGCTGAGTAGCAGAGAAAATTGCAATTATTCGCTGTTACCATTGCAACTGGGAACCCCATTTACTTCGGATTCACTGTAGACCGTGCAAGTGCTATTATTGGGTTTATGCCGTAGCTTCACCGTTGTAGTGGTGCTAGCCTGTTCATCTATCTAGCTACTGTATGTTACTTACGGCCGTCGGACATGGCCGATAGGGCGTGCCGTGTACATAAATAATGAGTCAATGCTGCCTATACGTTGTTCAGCTCTCTTCAACCAGACGAGTCCGTTCCAAATTTGAATGCTTGGTGTCGGTATGGGCCAATTCGACATTGAAGAAGCTACAGCGGCGGCAGGGCCAACAGTTCCTGCCGTCCTTACCCCGGTGCTGTCTCAAACCCGCTCACGGTTGGAAGTCGACGACACTGCCACCGCCCAAGATGAAAGCATACCGAACCGAACTTTCGTCCGCAAGGCTGCCATCCTATTAGCCTTATACCTGTCGCTGTTTGTTGCTGCTCTGGACCAGCTGATCACGGCGACCGCAGTGCCAACGATTTCGGCGGACTTCCATTCCGCCGCCGGCTACTCATGGATTGGCGGTGCTTACCTTCTGGCGAATGCCGCTGCTGGGCCACTCTGGGCGAAGAGTTCCGACATCTGGGGCAGAAAGCCTGGTCTGTTAGCCGCGGTGGCTCTGTTCTTCGTCTCGAGCATTATCGCGGCCGCATCGAGGAATATGGCCATGCTGATTGCCGGGCGAGCTCTCCAGGGTGTGGCGGGCGGCGGAATCATCCAGCTCGTTTACATCACGATCTCTGACGTCTGGAGCATGCGTCGTCGCGCCCTCATCCTCGGCAGTATCGAGACCATGTGGGCGCTGGCGAGTGGCATTGGTCCCCTCTTGGGTGGTACCTTCACCCAGCTGGTCAGTTGGCGTTGGGTCTTCTGGGTAAACTTGCCGATTTCTGGCCTGGCTTTCGTGCTACTCATCTTCTTCCTTGACGTTCACAATCCTAAGACCAAGCTGTTCGATGGCGTACGAGCAATTGATTGGTTCGGTACGCTGTCGATGCTAGGCGTCACGCTCATGCTTCTGCTCGGCCTTAACTTTGGAGGAGTCACGTTTCCCTGGAATAGCGCTACTGTAATCTGCCTTCTGGTCTTTGGAACTCTACTTATCGGGGTGTTTTTGTTCAGCGAGAAGAAGCTCGCCCGCTACCCATTGGTACCTCTATCGGTCTTCAGCAACCTGTCGTCCGTTGCTGTGTTTCTGGTGGGTTTCTCACATGGTATTGTATTCATCGGCGCTGAATATTACCTGCCGCTTTACTTCCAGTCAGTCCATCAAGCCACACCAATACGATCTGGTGTGCTGATCCTACCGCTCGTGTTGTGTGAAACGGCATCTGGCTTTGGTACCGGCGTGTTGATGGACAAGACCGGCAGGTATCGTGAAGCCATCTGGGTTGGGGCGTTTCTGATCACCCTCGGGACGGGATTGTACATTATGGTCACTCCACAGACACCTCTGAGCCATATCCTAGGCTTCGAGGCTCTGGGAGGATTGGGTGCTGGCTTCCTGTTCCAGTCGCCTATCATAGCTGTGCAGGCAGTGGTGAGCCAGGCGGATACGGCCATGGCTACCGCAACTTTCGGTTTCATCCGGACCACTGCCACTGCGCTATCGCTGGTGATAGGTGGAGTTGTCTTCTCTAACAGCATGAACAACCGTGTCTCTGAACTCTCACGAGTCGACGGCTTTCCTGCATGGGTCGTTGATGCACTGAAGGATGGTCAGGCAGCAGCTAACATCGACGCCATAAAGCAAATCCACGACAGTCGGTGGAAGGATATGGTCGAGGCGGCTTTCTCGTCTAGCTTGAAAAATCTTTGGATTCTGTACACATGCGTTGCCGCTGTTGGCTTCATCATGTCGCTGTTCATTGTTCATATGAAATTGAGCAAGGAGCACACAGAGACAAAGACTGGAATTGAACACATGACTGAGAAGACAAGAGGACAGCCATTACAGGATGAAATCTGATTTGGACATATGAATTGTCGATGACAAGATACTGATACGAAGTTGCTGGTCGACCATAAGTTTCTCAAAGCCAGATTTTAGACATCTTGACTTCAACAATACAACTGTCTTCTGATGGATGTCCTTTCCTTGCAGCTAACAAGGGCTGCATGTTTGACTACGCTCGACACAGGCCTCGCGAACGTGCAGCATCGGGTNGGCTATCGCCTATAATTTCAACCTGCCTTGCTCTCGTTCCGGCCCGATCACTTTGAACCATCAGTGCATCCTGTAGGTGAAGAATGTACCGTACTTCAACGGATAGTCTGATCTTCAAGAAGACGCAATATAGACTCAGTGTAGTCTAAGTATCCTCATATTTTCAAGTCGGCCTGTATTTGAGTAATCCATACGCAAGTCTTGTAGAATGTAAGGTCTAAAATCCATCCCATACGGATGTAGCACGGATCCGATTCCGGTAAGAATGGCCCAATGTTGATGCCTGAGGCCACAAATCTGCGAGAACATCGTCTTGGCGATCTGGATCTGCGATCGATCTGAGAAGTCTTGCCTGTCCTCGGTTCGCGGCTGACTTCATAGCATCATGACTTTGGTCTGTTCGTTCTGCGTTCGTGCCTCTGTGAGCAGGGTATCCTTATGTCAGTCCGTCTAGGTCAAAGTCGGATGGTGGAGCATGAACTTCCGTGGTGCCAATCGTTGTATCTATGACGCTGTCTTGAGCCCCCAATGGACTTTACTTTGGTTGGCTGTACCTTCAATGTCGATGGTCGCACCCATAGCAGCCCGCGGGTTTTGTTGTTGGCGTTCGAGCAGATGGACAATGTTTGTATAGCAATGGTACTTGCTAATGTTATAACACACCACCTGTCTCTATCTTCTCATCTGGAGAGTCTCTCATCGTTTTCTCGTGGTTCCTCAACATACCTACAGTTTTTTTTACCCGTTATATTGATTAATCAATCATCTACATCTCCTAGCTCTGACGCTCTTCAACAGGATACCCTCCAGATTCCTGGCTATCAGCCAATCTGGTGTCGAGACAACGTCTAATTGATAAAATAGTAATACCTGAAATCATGAAAGAACTTTTTCGCGACACTGCCTTCGGGCAGCTTGTTCGTTTTGTCACCAACAAGAAATACTTGAAGTATCCAGAAGAAGAGGATCCTTCGATATGGATTCGTTTCATCGACGAGAAGAAGTCCGGTTACATTGCCCATCACGGCTCCACAGAAGCTCCAGATGATGGTGCAAGTCTGCAGGGCATTGGCGGTGTGCGCACTCGAGAAGAACATCATAGAAGCTCTATGCCTCAAAATGTGCGAGTCGACACCGAGTCGAGCTCGGATAACTCCTCCCACACGCACGTCGCCGAAGACACCGAAGGAATCAACAACGCCAGCGGCATCAAGATTGATCCCGAAAAGGGCCGTGACATCCACGTCGTGTCCTGGTATGGCCTCGACGACCCAGAGAACCCACAGAACTGGTCGCGAGCGAAGCGTTTCTTTGTAACCTTTGAGATTTGCCTCTTGACAACTTCTGTCTACATCGGGTCGTCGATCTATACCGCCGGCACCGAGCAGATCGTCTCCATCTTCGGCGTGTCGCGTGTGGCTGCCACCCTGGGGCTGACCCTCTTCGTCGCCGGGTATGGTTTGGGTCCTATGGTTTTCAGTCCGCTCTCTGAAATTCCGGCTATTGGTCGCAACCCCATCTACCTCATCACGTTGGTGATATTCGTTGCTCTCCAACCCGCAGCCGCCATGGCCTCGAACTTTGGCATGCTCCTAGCGTTCCGTTTCTTGACTGGCTTCTTCGGATCGCCGGTGCTAGCAACTGGTGGCGCTTCACTGGCAGACATCTATAGGCCGGCAAAAAGAGCTTATGCAATGTCGATTTGGGGTGTGTCTGCTATTGCAGGGCCGTCGTACGTATTGTCGCGCTCCGTTTCAGTAGATGCAAAGTTATGCTAATCAAATCTACAGACTCGGGCCCCTGATCGGAGGATTCGCTGTCGAATATGGCGGTACTAATGGAGTCATTAAATCACAATGGAGCTGGCCACTCTGGGAGCTTATGTGGCTATCTGCCTTCTGTTTGATCTTTTTATTTTTCTTCTTCCCAGAGACTAGCGCCAACAACATTCTGGTTCGCCGCACGCGTCGACTACGCGCATTGACTGGAGACAACCGTCTGATGTGTGAGCCGGAACTCATGGCCGAGCAGATGACACCTAAGGACGTCGTGATGATGGCACTGGTCCGGCCCTTCACATTGAACTTCACCGAACCGATGGTGTTTCTCCTGAACCTCTACATTGCGTTAGTATACGGCCTGCTATACATCTGGTTTGAGTCGTTCGTCTCCGTCTTCGTTGGCGTGTACCACTTCGGCCTCGGCGCCGAGGGCCTCGCATATTTGGGCATCTTGGTCGGCGCTTTCGTCGTGATACCTCCTTATTTCTGTTACCTCTATTACTTCCTCGAGCCGCAGTTCAATGATCAAGGCGAGATCCAGCCTGAGAAGCGACTGATTCCGTGCTTCGTTGGCGCCTTCTGTATCCCTATCTGCTTGTTCTGGTTTGGCTGGTCTGCCCGTGCGGACATCCACTGGATCATGCCCATTATCGGTAGTGGCTGGTTCACTGTTGGCGCATTTCTGCTCTTCAACAGCATCCTGAACTACCTTCCGGACGCTTACCCGGAATACGCTGCAAGCGTATTGGCAGGTAATGATTTTATGCGAAGCTCGTTTGGAGCCGGATTTCCACTCTTCGCTAGCGCGATGTACAAAAATCTGGGCATTCACTGGGCTAGTAGCACTCTGGCTTTTATCAGCATTGCGTTCATACCCATTCCATTTGTGCTGTATAAGGTAAGTCTCTATGACAAAATCTCATTCGTTGTTTGTTGCTAACAGTTTCATAGTATGGAGAGACTTTGCGGAAGAATTATTCGAAGGCAGCTCGCAAGGATATCTAATTGGACATTTGCTTTGGGTTGGAGTGACGTTGTGTGAAATTCGGTAACTTAGATGGGCAATGGCGGCCACGAAGGCGTTCAGAATTAAATAGAGCGCATTTGAGAACTCATCCTGGACTATGAAATGTTGTTTAACAGGCTGTCACCGGCAATCAGTGTGGTCCTTGCGAGAAATTTAGTAATATGCTCACTTAGAGGTGGCTTATGCACTGCTTCGAACCGTTTTACGATTCTTCTGTCTTTGGCAAGCTGGCGTGCAAGCCCTTCATTTTCAAGTTTCCACTTACCAATGGCTACGGAGCAGGGTGGTATGAATCTTCCAATACTGTCAACTGTTCCTTATCATTAAGTTTGATCAAGCGCTGTCGCGGATGACTCTAATATGAATTTGTTATGAGAGTGTTAATACCCTAGAACAGTGCTTCCTAAGTTATCCCGAATCAACTTGACCTGGCATTCTGGATTGCTTGGTGTGGCTGTGAGAGTATAGACGGCATTACGTTACGAATCGTAGAGCCATGAAGAGGAAATAGCTGGACTGACTGAAGTTCACGGTGCCTGAAAGTCCAACCTCCTTCCACAAAAACAGGTCTATCTATAACAGCTTGTGAAAATCGTTTGAATATGCTAGTCTCACTGGAGTCAACTTACAAATAAAACCGTTCGCTTGTAGAGATTACGTGACGGATTCATGCGCGTCGCGAACATTCAATCCATTCTAATCGAAGCGCGGGAACACTTGCATTCACAAGTATATCGATTTGAATGAATTGGATTGTTAACGGTGTTAAGGATGAACGTTTGATTGGGTCTATATGCTCTCCCAAAAGACATTTTACAGCTTTCTTCGATTTTCTATAACCTTCTACTGCAAAGCACACGTATATATATTTCATGTCTCCTAGACCTATCCTTTTGAAAAGTCCGAAAGAATATAAAGTGTGGTCGTTCTTGAGATGGAGAAAACGTTTTTGCTAAGCCACAGGCTTAGATGCTTCAGACAGCTTGGTTACATGCTTGTCGCGGTCGTACCGAAGAACTCATACAACTTGCTCGGCATGAAGGTTAACAACAATACTCGGCCAGTAGCATAGCCAAGCCCTATAGAGTTGTTTCTAGTAGCGACAATACTAGAACGATGTTCAGAAGGAAGCCAGAGAATCCTCTTGCCATTCTAAGTAATCCACTCTCCCTCGAAGCGGATTACTGGCGTAGGAAGTGACCGTGGGTTAACCGCATTGTCTTCGGATTCTGCTGGAAAGAGTGTGGACAGATCCTGATTGCCCAACAGCGTCCGCAGTACCCTCCCCGACCCGACATCCCACAGCTTGACCGTCTTGTCGCGTGACGCCGAGGCCAGCATCTTGCTATCTGGCGAGAATGCTACCGCCTTGACCTGATCGGAGTGGCCCTAATCATTGGAGTTGGAGGCGTGATAGCGCTGCATGATTGGCTATAAGCAAGCAAGCTAGCGGCTTACCATGCGTTCTATGACNTTCGTCGATATGGATGGTCTCTGCGTTGAACTGTCGATTGTTGTTCCCTCCACTCTGCGTGTAGTTACTTTGTTTCCCATCGCTGAGGTTGAGGTTGTGGAGCCCGGATTGATCTTCCGGCGAGCCCTCAGTGTGCACGTTCGCGTGGAGGTTCGCTGACATGATTAGAATCTGCGTTGGGAGTGATTACTCCCGCTCAGAACACCTGCTCTGGGGGTGCCTCGTTGAGTGATTGGAAGGCAAACTGTGATATCACCATCAGCCCTTCTATCTACCGAGCGCTTTTTGCCAGCCGCAGATGTAGAGCTGCATTCAACACGTGATCTCAATGCGGGTGCAGATTTGGGAGCAGAAGTGGCCTCGTAACTTCTGCTGAGGTAGCATCTCGCTAGATCACCAGCACAATCGCCAACAAGCTTCATATGTCCGGTGGCGGGGCGATTGCTATCGTTGGCTTGATTTCATCAGGTATTACTCTGATCGAGACTTCTCGTGACCTCTACGACGCCGTGAATGACGCCGCAGGCCATCCAGAGGCGTTCAGCGCAGTCTCGAAGAGCATTCCACTCGTCCGGAACATACTACGCGATTGCCGAAGGGTTCAAGAACGAGCCGAACAGGACTACCGCGAATCCACTAGGTATGAAGCTCACAAGCGTACTCTCAAGCAGTCGACGACGGCTGTCGAACCGATCATCGCCACGTGTAAAGAGAATATCGAGAAGCTGTAGAGTATATTTATAAAGACACTTCTAGAAGATGAAGATCTTATGCGAGAGATAAGTACTCGAGAAGCTACAGCTGCTACAGTACACCATAGTCAGTTATCTAGAGATATTACAGTACCGAGAATAATGTGCCTGCTCTGAACGCTACGATCTAGCTGCTTTTAGAGCTGCCGTTCTCGTTGCCAGACGACGAAGGCCAATATACGCATTGATTTTCCACACAAAGATGCTTCACACAATTCGATCCCGACCAGCACCTCACAGACAGGCTTCGGCAAGTCTTTAAGAACTCTGTCTAGATTGAAGGGAAACAAACCCGCCTTACTCCGCCCGGAAATGAGGTTTCTACGAGAGGACGTAAGTCCGCGGATGGGGTTAGATACCTAAGTAGAGAAGTGAGATGTTGCTTGCCGATTGTAGCGTCCCCACTCCTATTAAGGCGCGCAACGTTGTCATGATAGGCAGCCTTTAAAGGAGCGAAGACCGCGAGATCACAAGGCTGCAGCTTGTCAGACGTGTGGGACGGAAGGCGACATACTGTAATATGATGTTGTCCGCAAAGCAGTGCTTCAGGATCTCCAGGGTATCATGCGTACTGTACCAAACCCATCGCAGCCTGCCACATCTTTAGTCTGTGGATCATATACTCACCTTAACCACTTTAGGCTGATCCCAGAGTTATTGGTATAACCAGAATCCAAGCATGCATGATGCCAGCCAGGTGCGGAGAGAGTAGTCCAATTGCTACGGTGTGTAGCAGTCGGCCAAATAATCGTCGGGTGTAGGGATTTTCTACTGACGCTGATGCACTCGATAGCCGTGACAGTAGTACGCTTGACATGAGCACCTCTATAATCGCGTGTGTCTGCTTTACCTACTAAATTTCAGCCAGCATCTCAAAATCGACCCATTTGTGTATGAATAAGCGGCTTGCTAGGGGAATTGCTAACTCTCGGTAGAGATGTGGAGCTGTGGAAGACAGCTTCGTATCCTCGTGTCTCGTACCCTCGTAATTTCGTAATTTCGTACTCTCGTATTGCCTTGCAAGCGACCAAATTGATTGTTCAGAAGTGATGATACGATTTAGATAATATATGAGATTGCATATAGTTGAGTATATAACCGATTCGAACTTGTGCTTCTGCCTGCACCGTCTTTCCCATCGCGCTCAAGCTTGCCAAAATCAACTTTTCGTCATTCCATTCGTCATAGATATATCCAGATCATGTCTCGCGTTCAGCTCGAGAAGCAAGATTGGGCACGAGATGCTGAATTTCAGAAAGCGCTCCATGGAAGGACATCCACATCAAACAACAGCTTTCTAAACTTGATCTTCAAGAATGCAGTAGCGCAGAAAGAAGCGGTCTCGGAATACTTCAGGCACTGGGACGGGAAAAAGGCTGAACAAGAGACAGACGAGATTCGCCGAACTCGTCGCGATGAGTACGCAACACTCACCCGTCATTACTACAATCTGGTCACGGATCTCTACGAATATGGCTGGGGCCAAAGCTTCCACTTCTGCCGCTTCAGCATTGGAGAACCCTTTCGACAAGCGCTTGCAAGGCATGAACACTACCTCGCCCTGAAGATGAGACTCTCACCCAGTCAAAAGGTTCTTGACGTCGGGTGTGGTGTTGGTGGTCCCGCTAGAGAGCTGGCTAGATTCACGGGCGCAACGATTGTCGGTTTGAACAACAACGACTACCAGATAGAAAGAGGTGTGAGATATGCGGCGAAGGAAGACCTAAGCGAGCAGGTCAGCTTTGTGAAGGGCGATTTCATGCAGATGGATTTCACGGACAACACTTTCGATGCAGTATATGCCATCGAAGCCACCGTACATGCGCCTAACCTTGAGGCCATATACAAAGAAATCCACCGAGTACTTAAGCCAGGAGGTGTCTTCGGTGTGTATGAATGGTTCATGACAGATGCATACGACAATGAGAACCTACAACATCGCCAAATCCGTCTAGGAATTGAAATAGGCAACGGTATTTCAAACATGGAGAAGGTCGAGGTCGGTGTCGCAGCCATGAAAGCGGCAGGGTTCGAACTAGAGGTCAGCGAAGACTTGGCCGCACGAGATGACAACGGATTGCCCTGGTATTGGCCTCTGACAGGACAGCTGGGTTACATGCAAACCGTATTTGATCTGCCGGCGTTGATCCGAATGACCCATTTGGGGCGTGGGATTTTGCATTATCTGGTCGGGTCACTGGAAACCGCGAGGGTGGCACCTCATGGAACCCAGAAAACCGCGGACTCGTTAGCCGAGACGGCAGATTGTCTTGTCGCTGGAGGAAGAGAGGGATTGTTTACCCCAATGTACATGATGGTAGGGAGGAAGGCGGCTTGATAGGTCGAATTCCCGCCGTTTTTAGAAACAGAAGCGAAATAGCCAAAAGGTTTGCCATCATCAAGGGAACGCTTATTTCCAGTCGGTTGTGTACATCTCGAAAGATTGGCTTACGTGCAGCGTCGAGAGGTCGGCTGTAACACCGAGAGAGATCGTAATCATCGAGAGCGTACACATCAGGACCAGTCCTCAGATTGAAAATACACGTGGTCTTTTTCTTGTTATCTCTGCGAGAACGTTGCGTGTTGTTTGAGCAACACACTTTTTCAGCATCGTGCCTGAGTCCAGTAATGTTGGCTGTGTGCTTCTCGAAAGTGATCGCCAGCACTGAGGATGATTTTCCACTCAATAGTAGCGGTAGGCACTATACTTTGAGTGGTATGACGTCTTCTGCTGGCCCTACACTTACCTAGGTACCTAAACAATCGGTCGGCAAACGGAGAGTATCTGTCCCGTAGGAATGTGGACATGGGCGCATGGTGGCAGGTCCGTGGCGATGCTTCGGAACCTCTGTAGGGTACTTCCGGCGCTTTTGTCTGGGAACAGCATGGCCCTTGCGGAAGAGCAAGTGTATGGCATGTGGAGAGCTCGCAGGATTGTTCGGAAGGAGAAAAGCGTTGACGTCGTCCAGCGGCATGATTTATCTGATCAGCAGGGATGCCCTTCTCTCCTCATACTAGAAAAGAACCTCAGCCACACAGACTCGGCCGTTTGGTGACCACCACCACCCGAAGCCGGCAACGACAAGCTCCAGCAGACAACAGCGAGGCCAATCTGGTGGTCCAGGTCTTCGGAAGAGAGGACATGCTCCGATCCGAATTCTACAGTGCAGCAGCAGCATGCTTGCCTTATGCCTCGATAGATATATGGACTTTCTTGTCTCGCCGTTGCAGTGTATAATAATAAGAGTACCGTAACAACGACTCAGCTTGCAAGTAATTGTCATTCCTTGTACCCTCTCCTCTGTATACCCTGGCCATATCCTCTCAGCCTCTTGCCTTCTTTCCGCTCAAGTTAAGAAACATACAATCGTATTCAAATTGACAGCTACACAATGGCGTCCGCATCATCCAGAGCCTTCTTCAGCCGTCCTGTCCTTGCAGGCGCAGGTCTGGTCTCTGTCGCCAGTGCTGCATACTTAATCTCGCGCCCTACCTTCGCGCTTGACTCTGCACAGAATGCACTGGCGCCTACTCTCTCGTTGCCCAAGAACATGCTGTTCTCCAAGCAGCTCAAGGTCACAAGCGTCGAGCAGGTGAACCACGACACCAAGAAGATCACATTCGAGCTGCCCGGCGGAAAGACCGAGGTTAGCGGCGTCTCTCCTGGAGGTAAGGCCTTGAGATTACTTGGACAGATCTAGGCGGGTATGAAAGCAGCTGACAGATATCTGCAGGCGCAATCCTNCACCCAACMAACCCCCGAGGGTGCATGGTTCCCTGTCCTCAGACCCTACACACCAATCCATGACCTGGACGAAAGAGGCGTGCTCGAACTTCTCGTCAAGAAATATCCCAATGGCCGGGCGTCGAGCTATATCCACTCCCTACAACCAGGGCAGTCACTGACAGTGAGGGGACCTCTCCCAGGCGCTGGTTACAAGCCTTCAACAGACCCATCGCATACAGTTGTCTTGGTTGCAGGCGGTGCCGGCATCACACCGATCTACAGCCTTACAAAAGGCATCCTCGCAGACACCAATGACAAGACGCGAATCCAGCTGGTCTGGGGCGTCAATGGGACGAGGGACATCGTTCTCAAGGAACAACTCGAGGACCTGAAGAGGAGGTTTCCGGACAGACTGGATGTTACATATTGTGTTTCCGGCCCTGAAGCCAAGGCTGATGCGCCTGCGCTGCCACAGGGTGCGAATGGGGAAGAATACAGGAAGGGGTACATAACAGGGCCTGTACTAGAGGAACTGGTGGGCAAGTTTGGCGCGAAAGGACAAACTTGGGGAGATGCGAAAGGAACGAAAGTCTTCCTTTGTGGTCCACCTGCGTTGGAGGAGGCTGTCGCAGGCAAGCAGGGCATTCTAGCTGCATTGAAGGTGGGAAAGAAGGAGATCTACAGGTTCTAGACGAAACGGGCGTCACCCGGGAATTGAAGATGCTAGAGAGGTGAGTGTAGTATGAATTTATTAATACCTAGCTTTAGAAAGCGATTTGTATATGAAATGATAATAATAATAAAAGTCATCGCATCTGGGTTGTTTGATAACATGATGGGCAGCGACTTCAGAGGTAGGTAACCCCCGCTTCAGAGCTTCGAAATGACGTCCAAAAGCTCTATGCCGGTCGCCTAAGTGGGAGTTTGGGAGGGCAGGTAGGCCTGGACTGTCAATGCCTATCTTCCCGACACGGTCGTTTTCCATCTATTTCTTTCTCGTCCTTGACCTACGATTCCTCTTTTCTACTGGCCAAAACGACTGCAGAAATCGCCCTCAATCATGGCTGCCCTGCTGGATCTGATCGACTTCAAGCAGCCCAGCTTGTGGTGTAAGTACTGTCCAGCCCTTAACATCCTTCCATCACAGCTTGAATTTGTGTACTGACCACGTAGCAGTATCCGCAGCGACAATCGTGTTCAATCCGACCTTCTGGAACATTGCCGCACGCAGCGAGTACCACAACAAGACCATCACGAAGCTGTTTAACGGCAACGGCTTGTATGGTTGTTACGCGCTGGGAGTTACGATCTTCAGCTTGGGGATCGTCAGAGACCTTGTCTACGAGCGAGCTCTGCGCGAGCAGCCCAGCCATGCCGCCCTCCTCACGCCTCTGTCCCAGGGTCTGGCTGTCGCCCTGGTAGCGAGCGGCAATGTACTCGTCCTCAGCAGCATGTGGGCGTTGGGTGTGACGGGCACCTACCTGGGTGACTACTTCGGCATCCTCATGGACCACATGGTCACCGGCTTCCCTTTCAACGTCACCTCCAGTCCCATGTACGATGGAAGCACCATGAGCTTCCTGGGCACCGCGCTCTGGTTCGGAAAGCCCGCCGGCGTTGCCCTGTCGCTTCTTGTTCTCGTCGTCTACAGGCTCGCTCTGTCGTTCGAGGATCCCTTCACGGCTGGTATCTATGCGAAGAGGGAAGAAGAGCGCAAGGGGGGCAAGAAAGCGAATTAGATGTGGGAAGGAGATTAGATGAACAAAAGGATGAAAGGGCTGGAGATGTCGGGGCGTCGATGTCGGCGAGGTGACATCTGAAAAGTTTTCCAATTTCTTTCCTGTCTTTGATGTTTTTTGATTTTGAGTTTTGAGTTTTGGAGATACCCAACATGTTCATTCAACATGAGCGAAGGCGCTGGATCTGGGAGAGAGCAAGAGAAGGCTGCCATGACTGCATCATCGAGATTCCTCAAGTGACAGTTGGGACAGAATAGATCAACATATTCATACACCACACAAGATGACTTATCGCTTCGAAATCGTACACCCCTTTCTATGCATCCCCATCTTCTCAACGGCTATGAATCTGGGAACCTCACAGCCTGCGGCCTTGTGTTCGTGACCTTTTTCGATGTCTGGAACAAAGCTTCCTTGTCGAAGTACAAACAGAGCCCCATGCTCTCATTCAGCTTGTCAAGCGTCTGGTCGTACCCATCGTAGACTGTCCTGCGAATAGTATATTCCTTCAATTGAAACCTGTACATAGAAGAGAATTATCCGAATCAGCAACCAGCTTCCAATCCATGAACACACCCTCTTCTCCATCCCTTTTGCGACCACACCCGTGCAGTCCGTTGGTAGAAACATACCCTCCAGACGCTTTAAAAATATTCCTCATCCACCACACATGCGTCAAGTTCTTGATGAGCCGGTGCTCCAGCCCAGCGACCGTCGCCGCGCGGCTGAGGAACTCCAACGTTCTTTCAATCCTTACGGGATCCAAGCGCGACGCTGGATACGTCCTGAATGCGTGCCGTAGGCAATCGCGCACCACGTACCTCCCAGGCTTGGAGTACAGCACCGAATGCAACCCGGCCTTGTACAGCCGGCGGTAGTAGGAGGTTATCGTCGTGCCGGTCATAGGGATGTTGGCATGCCTGCTACCAGAAATTATCATCGCTGTGGGCATGTCATCTCATGCGCCAGGCGGTGGGACCTTTCATGCCGTAAGAGAAGTCTGTACCAGGTCAGATTGTTTAGTTCAGAGATGCTCGTAATTGTAGGCGACTTGAAACAGACCAGGAAACCTAGCTGCGGTAGCTTATAGGGTTAGGGTTGAATTAGTATGATCTGCTTGGTCTTACCTGTCCGCCTGTTACACATCAATCAAATACCCATTTCGAAGCAAATGCGACCATTGGGATTAAAACTCGACCAATTTTTCATCCATCTAATTCTCACCTTGCTTTTTACATCATGTTCTAGGGTCTTAAGGTAGGAACTTTCGCCTGTTGCCATGCCATCGTATTCAATTGCCATGCCATCGTATTCAATTGCCATGCCATCGTATTCAATACTTGTCAATACCATCTGAAGATCGCCTGTGGCATCTATCTCCAGACATCACTAACGCTACTATGGCCATCACAGCTGGCCGGAACTGTGAAGGTCCTGTCCGGGTCACTCTCCCATGTAATACTTCCGTCGCTCCCCTTCAAGAAGTATTTGTATGCCACCGTTTGTTTGGCAGGCAGGGAGATGAACCCGTACCAAAGAGGATCGTCACTGGTGTATCTGTCTGCTCTGAGATTGATGCCGCTAGCAGTGTTCCAATCGCCAAGTTGAGTGGTGTTCCCAACTAGCCAGACCGTCTGGCCCGAGACTGTAGACTTTACTTCATTGAACGTCACGTTCGTCAGAGTGGGCGTTGATGAACAAGTCACTGAGATTGTAGCAGTTGGCGTCGAGCATGTTCCCGTTGCAGATCCTGAGGAACATGTTGATGGCAACTTGGCCTGTCATACAGTTAGCAGCTAATATCTCATGCGAAAGGCGATCGAGTTGTTGCATTCGTACCTTTGTAGCTCCCCATGATGCCGGCATGACATTGTTTCGAGCATTGTTCGCAGTCAAGAAAGCAGCATAAGACCACGTCAGGTCTCTGGCAGAGAGTGGATTGCCATTAGACTTTGAAAACTGTTCGGCAAGGCCACCACTTGACGGTGTGTATGTTTGCTGTTACTGTAAGTTAGAATAAAGAGCACATACGGTGGGGGGAGACTGATGAATATGCTTACAGCGACAGAAAAATAACTATCGGCATATTTCGCAACCGAACTAACGATAGAAGTGAAAACAGTCGAGGAGGATGCGTAGGTACCCGTAGTGGCAGAGGGATACACATCCTTGAAGAACGCCAGCGAAGTTGCGGTGATCGTGATCGAACCCTGTTGTTTCCACTGGTAGATTGCATCGTAGAGTTGTTCAGCGGCTGCAAAGTTGCTTAGATACCAAGGGTTACCGCCTCTGAGATTCACGTCAGTCTCACAAATCGAGCTATCTTGAAAGGTGGTTGCGAATTGTGTACTTACTGATACACATCTTCGGGATATCTACCAACAGCAACGCCTACGCCTTCTGCAATGCCAGAATTGATGGCGTAAACTGACCGAAATGAGTCTGTAACGACCTTGTGGTTCGCTAACGCTTTATCCGAGCAAGGTTGGAAAGTCGAACTGTCACATGTCCCAGACGGATCGAACATATGGATACTGGTCAGTATGCTATTCACGTCACGGCCGGAGCGGCCCCCACCAGTGTTGGCCAGCATATATGAACCAGTCCAGTAGGATTGTAAGAAGCACAGGATCAATGGAGCTTGAGAGTCACAGTTTGTGCATGTCTTCCCAATCTGAGAAGCAAGACTGCTACCTTCGATTAGTGCGCGATACTGAGCTGCCGTTGTGAAGAACGATGAGCTATTGATCTCCTCCCATAGATCATATGTCGTCTGGTTCCAGTACTGGGTCACATATGACAGGTCATTCTGTATCAATGGCCAGACAATAGACGTGACTGTAGACGAAAGGCCTTGAGATATTAGGTATCTGGAATAAGCGATCATTGCTGTAGCTCTCAATGCTGGACCATCCCTTTGTGGTCTGCCCCATGATCCGGTGAAAGCTGTCTGGTCCACATTGAATTTAGGCTCTCCAAGTCCACCAGAGCAGAGAGAGCCGGAAGGATTGGAAACGGTCTGCAACTTGACTTGGGAGTTTATGTAGTCTTTGATATGGTTCTCCAAGCCAGCCGTCTTGTAAGCAATGAATTGATCAACCAAACATTTCAAAGTTAATGCAGAATCTCGGGTCCAGGTGTAAAAGTAGTTTGGGTTGGACGTCGAGGGTGATGCAACTACTATACCAGCATTTGCTCCACCGACTTGGGAACCGGCCGCGCCAATGTTGTTCAGTATGCCTTGCAAAGCAACTGGACTTTCAGATGTGAGCCAAGAAGAGAGTGAGCCCGTCGCTCTGCTGTCGAGCTGTCCAGCTTCTCGTTGCAATGCCGTAGATAGCTCTATCGAGAGAGCGAGCAGCGGTAGAACCCTCATAGTGTACAGTTGAATTCGCCAACTGGGGATCAAGAAGGTTGTATTCGAAGCCTCATTAACGTTTGGTTCCTCCACGAGAGGTCGTATGTAGCAGAGTCCTAATCACTTGAGGCAGCCACCATGGCAAGGTCTTGCCAAAGAAAGACGTATTTATATAGCCATGAAGGCTGAAGAACTGGGACCGTCTCCAAGGATGCCGAGGTCATGTTTGATCAATGTTTATGCGCAGCGCACCTTCCGGATGGAGCAAGGCCAGGTGCAATGCACACTACCCCGCGAGAGACAGGCTTTGCTAGCGAAGAACAGGATGTCTCCATGCGCTATCCCCACATGCGGAGGCCTATGTGACACACTACTGCATTGAACAATTGGTTTTGTGAGCATTGTAAAAGAATTTAGTCGTGGTGCAGATATACAACCCAGAACGCTTTCGCTCAACGCTCAAAGCCTGGTCAAGTCTTGTGCTTAGCTTGTTCGGCAGCAATACCCAATGAAGATGGATAGTCCGGCGCCCTGGTCATCAATGTCACATGAGCGAAGCGTTAAAAAGAATGCTAAGATTATGTTGGTACTGCCAGATTCAGGGCGTCAAAGATGGTTCATCATAAGAGTCATCCTTCAATTACCTGGACATCGTTCTTCGTACTGCTAGGCTCGATACGAATGCTGGATTCTCTCAGTCCGACTCTTTTGACTTTCGTGCAGTTGCGGGAGTAGGAAGGATGGACGTCAGGCACTCAGTACTGTCCAGGGTCTCTCCTTGTTCACTCTTGCAGCCTTGAAAGACATCACATCTGGCCCTTTGATGTACTGGATAATCATCGGTAAGGCTATCAGCGAAACGACTGCCTACAACAGCGACTTCACATCAGGGAGGTGAGCACTGGATACACCTCAAATGGGCAGAGATGAAACTCGTATAGAAGTAGTCACAGATGCCATGCGTTCAGAGTCTTCTTCCTGCTGTGCATAACATGGCAGCAGCATTCACTATTCTGAGAAGAGTCGTTTGATGGTGCAGACGCGTTAGCTTCAATTGCAATACTAAGAGGCTCTGCTCTGTGAGCTTCTTCAGAGCCGGAAGCATGCCAGGTCCGCATTGGCGAAGGCTGTCGGGAGCTGAGTATTTTCTTGGTGAGGCTCGGCTTGATGATGTAAATGTAGGAACCTTCCAAGGTTTAGGTAGGTTGCAATTCCCGCAGTCGCCGACAACTGAGGTGGACTGCAAACTCCGGTACCTCCGTAGGACGTCGATAGCCGACATCTATCCATGGATGGCTACACACTGCCCCACACGATCTTCATTCTGAAGATTCAAGACGTGCTTCAATTTCTTTACACATGGTACTATCGTGCGACCTTGGAGCGCACACCCTTCTGCGCTACGCCATTGTCTCGCCGGCATTCTCCCATTACTAAAATGGCGAAAAAGAAGGGCGCTGCGACCGGTTACGAGACCGGCGCATCGAACACTCAACAGCAGCCATTGGGAGCTGGCGCAAGTCTGGTAATATGCAGGAACAAGTAAGTACGTTGTCACCCTCCCTGGCGCATACACAGAAGACATGGGATCCAGTCCCGAGTACTGATCGGTTTGTCTTGCAATACAGGCACTGGCGATATATCTCGTCCTTCCACGGCCCTTGGCTTCAGCTGCCAGCAGAGATCCTGGACCTTCTTGCGCACCAAAACTACACCATGCCTGCTCCGCGTCTGATCGATCCGAGCGTCTTTTATGATGTCGTAAAGATCCGCAAGCATGTCGATGAGGCTGCACAGGATTCTGTTCGTGCTGCAACCGGGCTGTCGAATATCGCAATGACTGGGCGCATGGATTACCTGGGAGCAGGAGGAGGACCTGGAAGCCAATTGAGTAAAGAGCGAATATTCAAAATCCGCCAGAAGGCAGTGCGGTTGCTGAGCAAGGCATTTGAATTGGACGAAGTGGCTGCAAGTGTTGCGACAATGCAATCGACGAGTACCGTGGAGGATGTTGGGGCGCATGTGCTGAAGAGAGAGCCCAGCAGTACTGGTGAGGAACCTTCAGAGTATCATGCTAGCTGATACCATCAATACTGGATTTCATGCTGACAAGGCTGGCTTCAAGATGCTAAATACGTGAACTTCTTCCATGAGAAGATCCCTTCTCGCGCAATGGAGCACCATACGCCTTTGGAACCTCTATCGGACATAATTGCTACCCTACCCACGGATCAGCAACCTGCACCTTTACGAACCCGAGCTCTCGTCCAGATGTTCAAGCGTCAATGGGATGGAGCAGCGCTTGATCTGACAGCGGCGCTAAGGATTATCGAAGAGCTCAAACGAACCCACAGGCCCAATTTCCAAGAAATAGAGCTTGCTAGTAGGATGAGGAAGGAGCAGGACGAATGGACAAAGGGATTCAAAGACTGGAGAAGCGTCCCTTTGTTGAAAGATCATGAACAGCCTCGGAGTCTTGAACTACAACTCCTTTTCAATCGAGCAGGCGTTTATCTTACAATCGCTTGCCACGCTGTTCACGCTTCTCTGAATGGACTGGAACTGTATCGAGCACGCTCTGAAAGAGGGGAGATCATGAGCGATACAGAGGTGAAAGAGCATACTGCCCGATTGGAAGCGAGAAAGAGGGTGAAAATTTCAGCAAAGAAGGCCCTCAAGGACTATATGGCTTTCTTGTCACATTTCGACTATACGCCAGGCCTTCCTTATGATGTCACGAACGAGACAATGCGTAGAGTACACGACTTAGCAAACGGCAATCGTACACCCACTTCACTTCCCCAAAGATCAAGGGTTGTCGAACTGGACATTAATGATCATGAAGCCACTGAGGGTGATGACGGGTCACCAAAAACCTCTAATAATTCTTCCCTAACAAGATATAACCACACAAGACAGCGAGCCGACCCCTTTGAGCGCGATGAACATGGGTGGTCCAAATTCCCTACCCCAAAGATACATCCTGTCAGTGCTCTTTTTTCCGAACGACCACCTTCCGATCTCCCAGTGTTCCCAATTGATGAGACAACAAGACTTGAGGATCGACAGCATGAAGCTTTCAATGAAGCTTTCGGGTCTCGTGAAGCGGTCACTTACCACCCTCTGATGCCGGACGCACTCCACAGCCTCCTTCTCGCCCATGCGCTGCTGCAGACCTCCCCAGCAGAGATGAAACGCCACGCGCACAATGCCGCTCGCCTCACGCGCATTGCAGACGGTTATCCCATCTTCCAAGCGGCTCGAAGCCCAGCACGTGCAGATTGGATCGAAGTCCTACGCCGTGCTAATAACTGGTTGGGCTTATCTGTACCATGGCAGACTTTGTGTAAAATCTCACCTTTGCCGGATGCTGCAGGTGGCTGGGCCAAAGCAGGTAGTGGAGCTGGTAATGACGGAACGGCTGTGGCAGCGGGAAGGGAGAACAAGCTTGAGGTCATGAGACGACGAAAAGAGATGGGTACAGAAACGGCCGAACAGAAACGAGAGCGCATCAAACAGGAAAGCATCATCGATGCTTTAAGTGATGATCGAGTAGTCGATGAAGAGAGCTTCCAAAAGGCTGTCCGGCAAAGGGAAAGGCGGGCTTTGGAGGATGAAGAGGGACTTTCTGGACCGCTGAAGGATAAAGATACCACCGTCCGTTTCCTCCATACCCCTTACGAGAAGGTTGAATTGCCGTCTCTGAACGAACAGCAGCCTTTGTCGGATGCCAGTATCAACGGCAGCTCCATGACTTCACCCAAATCTATCTCGGAAGAGAGCCTCTCAAGCCAGCAAAGTGATCAAAGTCGTTCTGGTCAGGCTGAGAAAGAAGGGCCCAAGTTGCAACGCTGGACTGAAGAGGACTACGGTAAGGAATATCCTATTAGCACCGAGCGTGCAGAGGCAATTGCGAGATGGATCAAAGAAGCACCGCTAAGTATGGGAAGTACGGGTGTCAAGAAGAAGAAGAAGAAAACGACCGCTTCCACATCAAAATCCCGAGCATCATCGCAAGCGCATGGTGATCGTATCGGCTCAGGTGGAGCTGTCGAGGGCGTGGCTGGTCTACACATCGTGGAGGAAGGGCCCGATTAGATGCAACGCTTCACGCTCGTTTGTCGATGAGGCGGATGGCTTTGTACGCCTTTGCATGCTTTCAAAGAGGACCTGGACCCTCTGTTTATCATGATAATGTTTTTTCTAGCTGTACCGCCTCTGGCGGCAGTGGCTGTTTAAATCTTTGTCCCTGTGCTTCTTTGCACAGATCAATTCCAGTAGTATGAGAGGTAGGTGTGAAGCCAACAACAGGACTTGGTGCACGCAATCGTTGATGTCGCAAAGAAAGAATCGCTTGTAGCATGTCAGCGTCGAGATCGAGAATGACTACAATAGTCGTTGCCACCTTCCTCTTCTGGACATCCGCACAGTATCAGCTGTGTAACGCAAGCTGTCTGATTGAGAGCCATATTACGAGGCCAGGAATCTAAAATATTGAGAAACATATCATCGCCATCAGCTGGTAAAGCATTTCCCTCATCGCCACCCAGACGAAGTACAATGGCGGATAAAGTCAGCTGCTATCGTGTATCCTTCCTCCTGCAACATGTGCCTATCAGGCCGCAGATAAAGGCTTAACTAGAGGAACATTTATTCTTATCTGGTATGGGAAGAAAGATATGCTTTTGATAAAGAAGGTCGCTGTGCTTAGCCTCTTGCAGCAGAACCTCGGTCGCTCATGCGAACCGAAGCGTTTGACCAATTTCAAGGCTCTTTGCTTTCTCTAGCATAGCATGTCCCAGAGCAATATCGCTCAGACTCAGGCCGCGATGCCAGAATAATATGGTCTCTTCGTCGCTCTCCCTGCCCGGCCGCTTTCCACTGACCACTTGACCCATTTCTGCATGCAGGGACTCCTCGGTGATGCGGTCACTGTCGACGTGCTGACGGAGTGCCCCAAACGGCAGCCCTTTCCTGCACTGACTCCAATCGTCTACGATCACCTTGGTTGCGATATCGGTCAGGGACAGCTCCACGGCGCTCATTGTGCCGTACGGCATCACTAGCGCTCCAGGCTTGATCCATTCGGTCTTGAGTAAGGGCTCAGGAGCAGGGAGCCGTGATGCTTCGACCACGATGTCAGCCCCTCGGACCGCCTCCTCCCAAGTGTCGACCACAGTGACTTTCTTCCCCAGTTCCAGACTGAGACGGTCTCCAAGAGCCTGTCGACTCTCTGCGCGTTTTGAATGTAGACGGATCTCATCGAAATTAAATATGCTGTCCATCAGCCGGATGTTCCAGTACGAACTCCCGCGTGCGCCTATATGTCCTAGGACTTTGCTGCCTTTCTTTGCCAGATATTTAGCTCCAATAGCTGTCATAGCACCAGTACGCATATCGGTGATAGATGTGGCGTCAAGCACTGCTAACGGAACTCCAGTGTCTGGATCGAACAGGTTCAGCAAGGCGAACTCGGAAGGATAGCCATGCTTGTAGTTGTTCACAAAGTCTCCAACCACCTTGACTCCCGCAGCACCCAATGGATTGACGACACCTCTGAGAACGTTGAAATGACCGTGGGCAGAATCACGCGGGACCAGGTGAACTCGAGGTTCGATCACCGTTTCTCCTCGGCCTTGCATGGCCAATGCATTTTCAATGGCCGTGAGGATTTCCTCACTTGTAAGCTTCAGAGCTGCCACATCTGGAGCATTTAAGAAAGTCAGGTAGATTGGTTGCATGGTCGTCGAGAAAGCTTTATGTGCATGTGCAAGCTTAGGGAGATGCAACTGGTCGAGGTTGCTGGCGTTTAAGATGTCTGAGATAATTTATTACGCACCGCCTCAAAGCCTATTTACTCGCAATCCAGACTTTCGACGTTGATTGCAGCCGTCGAACAATTGCAATATCACAGTGCTGCCATTTGTCATGCTTGAATAGGTATGCCGCAATATGTAATCATGTCTGGTGGATAGCACTAGGAATGGCGTGCTTTTTTCCCGGGCAGAGATAAGCAGCCCAAACTCGTATGGTGTTATCACTCTGGTATAGTGGTAAGACGCCAACTCGTCGTGACTCTCACAAAGGTCTGATCAAGAGGGTTAAAGTCTGGGTATACGTACAGTACCAGCAACGCAACAGTTTCCCCTTTCGCTTATACCAGTCTCTCTAAAAGCACCAACCATCGTTGGCCAACTTGTGCAAGAATGGCTCCAATTGCAATTCACCAGGACTCTCCAGAGACTACATTCAGTAAAGGATCGTCTTATAACGCACCAGCCTTCTCACCGGAAAAGCATTTGGCCTATCAGTCACCCGAGCAGACTATAACCCTCGAAGACCTACACATTGACTCGAAAACAGCCTCATCTGCCGTTGCCGTCACCACCCCATTTCCACTGCTAAGCGCAGAAGGAGTTCGTGCGCTGCGAGCGGATATCTTCCGACCCGAACTGGTCTCCAAATATGGCTCCTTCAAGTACCCTGGTGTCTATCGCATTCGCGGGTACGGCCCTGATGCCCCATTCGCCTACGAGCTGTGGCGAAGTGAGGAAATGAGGAAAATATGTTCAGCGGCCGCAGGGACGGAACTGGAGATCATCTTCGACTACGAGATCGGCCAGCTGAACGTCCAGCGCCCAACTTACGTGGACAAGAGCACCCCCCTCACGGAAGGTTTGCCACCAGATACTCCTATCAGAGAGGGAACTACCACCACAGTCGACGACAGCGAAGCGACAAGTGAGCGCGAGTTGGTGACTGCCTGGCATCGCGATTCGTACCCTTGGGTCTGTGTCCTGATGCTCTCGGATCCGGTAGGCATGAAGGGTGGCGAGACCGCCCTGCGAGCTGGTGACGGTAGCATCATGAAGGTCAAGCCTCCAGGTCTGGGCTATGCAGTCATGATGCAAGGAAGTCAGATTGAGCACGCTGCCCTGCCATCTTTGGGCGATGGAGAGCGCATCACGTTCGTAACTTCCTTCCGTGCTAGAGATCCCAACGCAAAGGATTACAGCTCGCTGCGAACAACGAGAGGAATCAGTGAGCCAGGAGAGCTATACAGGCAATGGTCGGACTATCGCGTTGGTGTGCTGAAGGGAAGAGCAGATTCAATCCAAAAAGAGTTGGCTGCTCAGGGGCGTACTCCAGACGAGATTAAGTCTTTGATGAAGGAGTGGGTTACTGAGCAAATTGAATATTTGCAGTGGACCTTGGATGAGTTAGTGTAGGCGCATGTATTTTTGTCGTCAACGTTTTATCTCTCAATAGGATACCCACCCTTAGAGGGCTGCATTAGATGTGTGGGGGAACGGCACATATTGACGAAGGCAAGACAACATTCGCAACGAAAATGAGCACCTAGGTACAGTAGGTGTGAAATGCTCAATGATATTTTCCAAGACACCGCGCTCCCAGCCTCAGGCAAAAATAGCCGGCTGTATCGGGAATAGGGCAGCAGCCTCCATGCCTCCCAGCCCTTCCGTCTCCAGCTTTCGTACTCTGCTCGGACAAAGTTACGCATTGCTGAGAATGATAAAAATGAACTCAATCAATGTGCTGCCCAATCTGCAGGGCTGGCTCGGCAGCGTCTGTAAAATGAATAAGTCCAGAGGTGACATGCCACACGGTCGTTATCACCCTTACAATGACTTGAAATGTCGACTTCTCACCAATGCGAGATAATTTTCTCGATTTTCGTGGATGATGAGACGTTATCCCCAGTCTAGCAAAAGCTCCTCAGTGAGAAGGTCAGGGTGTCTACCATGAGGAGTGCCATCAACTTTCCCCATCCGTAGTTGAGACATGAACAAAAGGTAATGATCGACCTTTGGGGCCGAAACCTCTCCAAATCAACCTTGGCCTTCGGAAACAAATACAGTCTGCATTTGGGGAGGTACTTCTGCCACGAAAGCAGCAGCGTAGGCGCCTCACGGACTTCCTATCCTGGAAAACCATGACCTGATGACACTGCGCTAGTGCTGCGCAAGAGAGCCGGCTAAACTACGTGACAACAATCGAAAGATAGAATCGAGGAAGTCGGCTTTGTTTCGCTCACCTCTCAAGTCTCTCCAATCGATGTATAGATCCCCTACCATACCTCCACGGAGGTGCAGATATGTGGTCTCGTATTGGCAGAGGTATCCGCTCGCTTCGTGCGTGACAGCGAAGTGCGATATGATGGCATTGGTCACGTTCAGCCCAACGACAAGGCCGTTCCCTTTATATGGTGCCTCATCCACGTGTAGTAGGAAGTGGGTGACTTTTTGGAATCTAGTGCCCATGTTTTCAACTGGAGCATCCCATTGCACGATGCGAAAGTGTGAAGCACAGAACTGCGGAAGTAGGCATTAGATTTGTAAGGCGGATGTCACGCAACTACATTCAACTTGGCAGTGAACGTTCGCTGCGCCGCCTGAACGATGGTGCTTTCGTTGTCAACCTGTCACACCCACTATGCGGATTGCCTGTGCTTCACTGGGTGGAGCGTGGCATCTAGGCCGAACTCTCACATTGAGAGCTTGAGAAAAGACCGCATACTCGAGATATGGAGAGTAACGATAGACATCAATACGGCCAAACAGACAGTCCATTCATCCTCACAACTAAGGGTAGGCATCGTGAGCCAGCCCATAGCCGTTCGCCCACGAGGTTACCGGCCAGTCGATATTAAGATGCAGGGGCGCTCGTGTCCCGATGATCTGCAAAGAAAGTCCTTTGAAATACCTCCCTAGCTGTCAAAACGGCATCAAACATACCGGCTACAACAAGCTTTCTGCTCAATTTGGTACTCGTATCTGTAGGTACCGGGATAGTGCCATATACATGCCTCAATCGGACCCGGGAAGGCCGCTTGATGGTCGCGCAAATCTGCGCCCAACCGAAATCATGCATGCAGTTGGCTCAATCGGCCGTCCTTCCAACCAAAGCGGCGTATGAGTTCACAGTTGACGCCAAATAAAAACCCCACCCCCCAGAACCCTGCACCACCCAAAACGCACAATGCTCGTGGCAAAGAACAAGGCGATACACGCACAACCCCAGTCTCAATGACCTGGAGCCTCTTTGAGATCGCCGTCGTCTTGGTCCTTACAAACAACTGACGTGAGACTTGTATCTATGGCTCGACCGATCTGTTTGAAATACCGACTTCATAGTACTCTTTACAAGTACAAGGACTTGGATTTGAATCTCTTCATAAAATGCTTTTCACCTCAAACGCGCAGATTCATCTGATACTATAGTAGCAATATGGGTATTGTGCAGAACAGTGAACCCACTAGAGTTCGGCTAAGCTGAAGCGTCCGACCTGGAAGGGGCTGAAACCCAAATTGCCGACTGATCCCTGGTGGTACATTACAGCATCAAGTCCTAACTGGTATAATCCGCTACTCAGGGCGTCAACCAAAAGAAACTGTTGCTGTCGAGCCAATATGAGTAACTATCGGCAAAAGTACAATAACATCTTTAGTACGGCGATCGGCTCCGTGGCCCTCCGACGTTCAGGAATCGATCATTGGCATGTGGATAATCATCGGCCCCAGGACGGGTGGTACAGGTGGATTCCACCACTAGTCCTTGGTTCCTGAGTTGCAATGCAGTTCGCAAACCCACATTTGCCGTGTCCTATGAACGTGTCTGAACCTTGCAAGTCTGCCTGTGCAACGCCAATGGCAAGCTCAGCCATCAAATCAGGCGTGAAGCTTATCTCCAACGAGGTTCACCCAAGCCGACTGCTTCCAAGGACATTTGCCAAAGCATGCCTGAGTGCGTTAGGGACGGCTCAACCGTGTGGGAAATCATGACATGATGCTAATTGGACGCGGCAAGCCTGAAACTTGAAGGCTGGATTGCATTCAAACTTTATTACAATGCTTGGAACGATCATGGGACGAGCTTTCTGTGCAATCCCACCTGTATGCATTTCCAATCTCGTCAACCGCTACTGGGACCATATCGGCCTGTGTGACTTCGAAAACCTTCTTGCAGGCCCGCAGGGTCAAGGGTTGAGACGATTACGTCAAGGAGACCATGCCGCTCGTTGACCCATATCAGGCTCTTGGGCCAGTGTTTGTAACCATTAAAGAAGTGGTCATACTCACACCTCCATCCAAGACTTGGATCACCACGGATAATTCTCAAACATGAAAATCATTACTGCTTCTGAAACCACATCATCAATGGCTCACGAACCAACCGGCCAGACGGTTGCAAACCCGGATTGTAACGGTCATAACGCCCTTCAGAGCCGTTGCAACAACAGCACAAGTATTGGCGTTGAAACGTCTCCCTGCTTTCCGCTGCTGGATTTGCCGATCGAGTTACGAGACATCATTTACAGCTACATCTGTGAAGATGAGCCGCCTTATCTGCCTCCGGGCCGCAAGAAGCTGGCGCACTCATCCGGCTTGATGGGAGCTAACAGAATGTTACATCAAGAGTTTTCGAACTACATCGCAGCGATAGCTCCACTAATTGTCGTACAAGTCGATGATCTAGACTTCGATCATGTGATGGCGTTCCTCGACAACCTTTCTGATCATCAGCTGAGCAGGTTCACGAAGCTCAAATCACTGTCTCTGGAAGGAAACCGCGCGGGTACAAGAACGGCATTTGCGCCAGAAGAGGTATCCAAGGATGAGATGTTTTTCATTGGCGGCGCTCGTATGTTTGCTGTCGAAATCGAGAGGCGTGTCGACTGGTCGAATATAATATGTCAGCCAACCGCGCCAGACCCTCACCTCCATCCATGGCAAGATCCAGGTGACAAGGACACATCATACGGTGGTGAACGAAGAATGCAGATCCACCTTTGCTTCCCTGGAACTTCAAATGCCGTTAATTGGGGCTCGGTCGAGACATGGCTCGACCGGGCCCTCAGGGCCGAGAGCCGTGGTTCGCACATCGACTTCGAGTACTGCTTCCCGAAGATGGAGCGGCGATGCTTCAATTTGGTATTCGATGATTTCTTTACTTGGGTGAGGGCGAAGGGGCGACGTGGGGATATCGAGGTACAGAAGATAGGGAATGCTCGACGCTTTCTAGGGCCGTCGGCATTGGAAGAATTGAGGGCTGTCTGGAGACATTTCGGGATTTACTATTTCGCCAATTCGAAGGCATAGCATGGGCGTGGTGAAACGCTTCATCATTGCATGAACCGACAATAGACACCTGAAAAAACGGCCAACCAACTTCTGCCGCCGCTATCCGTTCTTTCAGCCAACTTACAACCTAATCTACCGGCCAGCATAAGAAATGACACATGGACACGTGATTCGACCCTGTATGACAACCTTCACAGCTTAGCCAGCTGGCGTGTATGAATAGAAAACCGACTGATAAACCATATGCGCATTGGAAAGACGGACTCTTGCAAAGATCTACATCGCTCCTGGCTTTGAGCAGATAGACACCTAGCCTTTATTTTGCTTTAGAAGCGATACAAAAATTGCTGTGAATTATTTCCAAGAGCTATAGCAAGCTTGCATACTTATCGAGCCCACCACTCCCAGATTGTTGTTGCTGCTGTTGTCTTTGGGACGAGGTACTCTGATTTGCAGACAGGCCATTAGGGCTTGTGGGAGGCGGTGGCAGGTGAAAGGACATACCGCCGCCAGAAGCTGAACCCCAGCCATTTGACGGCGGAGGTACAGTAGCAGTTGCCCTCGTAGCAGCACTCCAGTCTAAGCTCCCGGATGCGCCAGGAGCTGCCGACTTTGGTTGTTGCTGAGACGGCTGAAACGGCCTTAAGGGTGCATTGAAAGTGCTGGTGGAGGCCTGCAACGGCTGCTGTGTGAGCGTTGATGTTGTGGTTGGCTGCGACGGGTTCAACGGTTGGGAGAATTGACTCATAGGAGTCAGGGACGTGAATGAGGAGAGACTTTGATCGGGAGTGATGGTGCGCTGCGACGCATTCGTAAGCTGGGGTGGCTGCGGTCTCAAAGTTTGTTGCTGGGGTTGCGTTGATGTCGCAGCTTGCCAGCTGAAACTCGGCTGCCTGTTAGTATTGCCGCTACTGTTGCTACTGAGGGCATTAATTGAAGGTCGAGTTACACCCCCTACTGTGGCAGACACGGGAGCACCCCATTCATTCATGAGATCTTCGTTCCCTTTAGCCTGGTCTCTACGACCAGTGACAAGGCTTTCAAAACCAACCTCTTCACCATTTCCAAGCCCATTCAACGGTCCTGAACCGCCTGCAACAGCGGTCCCGCTTACATTCCTTGTGCTGTTTTGGACACCACTTCCCGTGGACAACTCTTGTAACTTCCGAGCCTGCTCCCTTTCAATTTTGCCGCCTATGCTTTTAATCAGCGTCATGAAAGCTTGAAATTGTTGGAGGTTGAGTAAAGGACCCAGACTCATTGTCCAAAGGATGGGTAGAACCTCCATGGCAAGGAAGTCTGTATCAGCGACTTTGCCGACTTGTCTGAAGACGTTGAGAGCCGCCATCATGACCCCCGGCTCCTTGGTCTTGATGCCCTTCAGAAGCGGGACTACCTTTTCCTGCACCGTGTATTTGTCGAGTATTGCGCTCGAGCTCGTAGTAGTACTTTTGCGGGTTTGAGAGGTACTTAGGCCGTTTAAATCGTCATCTTGCCTCGACTCGTCTTCCAGGCTTGCAGTACCGCCAATCAGGGTATAAAATGCTTCAAGCCCACGAATCTTGATGGCTAAACTGCTGGTTTTGGCGAAACAGTTTGCAATCACTGGGAATATCTCGTTCTTGATAGTGCTGAAATCAAGAGCTGGAAGGACAAATGCTAGTGTGCTCAACGCAGTATCGACGAGGGCATGCGTAGGACTTTCCAAAGCTAGAAAGATTAATGGAAGAATGTCGTCCCTGAACTCCTTTCCAGAGCAGTTCTTAGAGATAGTTTCCATGTTTTCTAGCACGATCATAAGGCCTGCCTCCTTCGTAGAGTCTTTCTCGTTAGATACAGGCTTAGAGAGGAATATTTCACGTAAACGTGGTACTATCCGCTCAGTGAAGACCCGTTTGCCATTTGGCATTGCCTTCACCATTGCGAAAATATTCGCCAAGATCGGAGCTAAGAGTTCTTTGTCTTTCATTTCCTCTAAGAGCGCAGGAAGGACTTTCCTCTCAAGTACGGATTTAGGAAATTGAGGCATGATCCTCGGTAATCCTCGCATGAACTGAGCCTTCTCCTGGGCCGTTTTGCCCGGCAGTTCGTCAAGGAAGCGGATCGTAGACACCAGGATATTGTCGAAGTAGCCTGCCTGCTGAAACTCACGAGCTGTCATACGGTTTGCCGGGCGTCTTGTGATGAGGCGAGGCAAGAGTTCGGACGCAAGCTTAGCAGGTAGGGCACCCGATGAAGACATGAGAAATTTGTTGTTCTGGGTTGGGATGCTGGAAGACGAAGAGAATATGCGCTTGTAGGTTGTGAGACTGCCTGAGGTCTTGAGTGGTGAGGTGTGAGGCGAGTTGTATAGGGCTAGAATGAGCAGACCAAGGGAAAACATGTCCGCGCCAGCAGTCAACCGGTTATCGAGCACGAAATCCGGTGATGTATAGTCAATGTTGAGTTGGACGGAGCGAGGTAGTCGAGGGTCATGGTTCAAGACCTCGCTCAAGCTGATGGGCGTTATGCTGGTCGCGCCTGTCGCGCTCTCATGTTGTGAGCAGAACGACAGAGCAGAGATCTTCCAGTCTCCCTTGGTATTGACCATGATGGCATCCGGTGTGAGATTGGCATGGACCAATCCAGCACTCTCATGCAAGAACTCCAACCCTTTCCCCAATTGCAACAGACCCTTCTGTATCTCAAGCTCATCGATCTCGAGCTCTCGCCTTCTCTTCGTGCCATTTTCATCCTCGATCACGAAGCGACTGGCTCTTCCTGTCCCTCCTCCCGTACGTTCCTGCTCATCCTTGTCCTCCAGCAAGCCGGCCAGACTCACGGTCACGGCCTCGGTAGCAAACATCAACCCTCCATTTCTTGTCTCCTCAACGGGCTCTGCCAACTCTAGGATACTGGGATGTCGCAATCGAGCCAGCGAGCTTGCTTCTTTCTTCAATCTCTCGAGAACCTCCTCATGTATCCGTCGCAAAGCACTGCCGCTGCTACTCCGAGAGCTAAGCGTCCCGCCCTGCGGCTCTAGGGTCTTCTTGTCGAAGATGAAGACGGAGTAGAGCTTTCCGGTCTTTTTGTGTTTCGCATCGAAGACCTTCCATGGTCCAGCGCTTGAGGAGGGCTGCTGCGCGACGGAATAGTTGGAGGATATGTTGCTGGTGAAAGACTTCAGGGCGGAGGAGAACATCGTCGGCTATCGATGGTGTCGTGTATTAGGGCGCCGTGTAAAGTCGCTACACGGGGAAGGCGAAGCCAATCTTCTGGTCGACACAGTCAATTGGCGCGAAAGGCGCCATGCGATCTTGACAGAGGTCTTGAGAGGTATTGTTTTAAAGGTAATGCAGGAGACGTGCGATTATAGATTCGGACTTCTGGTCTGGAGAGGCTATGTAAGCGCGTTTCATTGTGGTTACATTTATTGAGCTTGTTAAAGGTCGCTGCAATCCTCATACAGTTAGAAAGCACAAATCGTCAGAATACGAGAACTACATTATTATCCCTGCTCCTAAATGAACGGAACCTCCAGCCTACAACGCTGGTTCACGTACAGTCAGGCACCTCATCCATTACGTTTCTAAAACCTTCAGCCCCAAAGGCAGCAATGATATGATTACAGTCATGGCTTTGTCAAGAAAGACCTCGAAATAGCGTTGAAGCGTCACATTCCTTAATCTGCTCAAAAACTTGGACCATTCTGTCATTCCAATTTCTAACAGTCTATGTTCACGATTGCAACCAAGAGCAATTCTCACGACTATGTGATCTACATGAAGTCGTCCAGGAAGTCAGGATCTCGGTCCTGATTGCTCGAATCCAGTATGTTGTCATCCGTGTGCAGCTCATCATACATGTGCTCTTTCTGCCATTTGATCTTGGCGCGCTCCTCAGCAATAATAGCATCCTGCTTTTTCTTTGGGTACCTTTATGTCAGCATCAATCTCAAGCGAAAATACCAAGGCGCCTCCAATCCGGCTTACCTTTTCTTGCGCCGATATCCGCTCTCTCTTCCTGAGTTCCCTCTCTCTCTCGGCCTTCTCAGNCCTCAAGTCGGGATGCTTCTCGACCTTCGTTTTGTTCAAGCGGTTGACAATGGCGTTCTCTCTCTTCTCGACATACACCCTTTTCACCAGCTTGTTATCCTTGAACCCGACCTGGCCTGTGGCCATGGCTCCGCTCTTCTTCAGGTTGCTCCATGGGGTGTAGATCACAGTGACATTGTCCTTCTTGTTTCCCTCGATCGAATTGGCCTTGGTGAGCTGGCCGCAGTCCTCAAGCAAAGGCTGCGAGATGGCGTCCCAGGTGGCACCTTCGGGAAGGCGAAGGTAGATATGCGCGGAGGACAGGTTGTCGACGTGGAACCAGACGTCCTCGGGCCAGCCATGCGCTATAAGATCCTCATCTCTACAGCTGTGAGTCTGAGTGCTACCGATATTGCACTGTTGCGAAGGAGTGGGCGCATACTTTCTACTTTGTCCTTGCCAACGTATATGAAGGCCGCAGGATCAACTACGTTGCTGGTGAAATAATAAACCATGACGACGGAATGTCGAATAGCACTTCGATCGAACTTGAAGGCTTTTGCCTGCAGACAGTTGCAAGAAGTAAGGCCTGCGTATATTGCTGTCGGAGACTTACTGTATCGTTTGTTGCAGGTGGAGGGAGGTGGGGGAGGGTTTGTGCCAAGAATGAAGACGCTCGGGCCTACTGCGTCTGGGCAGGGGACATTGAGAAGAAGAGACTAGAGGAACAGTTTGCACATGAAGGGGTCTCTTTTGCTCATTAAGACCCATCTGTAGTATCGAGACTTGCTTCGGGACAGGGTGATGGCGCTTGGATTGAAGTGGGCATTGGCATCGCTTGTGGTATTTCTGTCGGTGCTAGCAGCCGACATCATGGGCCTCTTCATGAAAACGAACCGATTCGATGTAGATGGCAGAGTGAGTTATCTCAGCATTTGATGCGAGTGTGAAGCACAAAGACTGAGGATGTGACTAGACAGTTGCTATCACCGGCGGCTCGACCGGCATGGGTAGAGGTCTTGCAAAGTTACTCGCCACCAAAGGGGCAAATGTGGTGATTGTTGCCAGGACACAGAAGAAGCTGGACGAAGCTCTTGCATACATTACAGTAGGCAGCTTTCCAAATGAATTCATCTGTGGAACAGTTTGCTAATAGGACTTTCCGCTTTTGTACAGCCAGCTGCTAAATCACCTGCTACTCAACGTTTCCTCGCTATCAGCGCAGATGTGACATCTGCGAGTGAGAACGAGCGCATCGTCAACGAAGTCACCGCCTGGAACAATGGCCAGCCTCCAGACATTGTCTGGGCGAACGCTGGGGCCGCACACCCTGCCCTGTTCCTCGACACACCGTTGGAAGTGATGAAGGCGCAGATGGACATCAACTACTGGGCGGCAGCATATCTGGCGCAGGCCACCCTGAAAGCATGGCTGAAGCCTTCCTCGTCGTCAGAAAGCAATGCCTCTTCTACTCCCACCACCGCCACGAAGCCACGCCACTTTATCGTGACATCGTCCATCGTGGTGTGCTTGGGCCTTGCCGGCTACGCACCCTATGCGCCGGCGAAAGCCGCTCTGCGCACCCTGGCCGACACGTTGCGCTCGGAGGTGAATGTCTACAACGGTGCCAGAAGCAAGGACCCTTCGACCGGGCCCCCCGCAGATATCAAAATCCACTGTGTGATGCCCGGCACGATCAAGTCCCCTGGACTGGAGACCGAGGACAAGACCAAGCATGAGGTCACTAAAATCCTCGAAGCTGATGACCCGGTGCAGACAGAGGACGAGGTCGCCGCCGCTGCCGTGAAGGGTCTGGAGAGTGGGAGTTACCTCATAGCTACACAGTTTATCGGAAAGGCCCTACGTGCTGGTGCGTTGGGAGGTAGCCCAAGGGATGGGTTTGGCATTGTCGACACGCTGTTCTCGTGGGTTGTGGCCCTGGCTTGGCTGTTCATCGGTCCAGATATGGAGGGCAAAGTGNTCTCGTACGGCAAGAAGAAAGGTATTGCGGCGATCTAGATCTAGAATGTGTACTATTAGACACCTCATTACTTTTTGACTCTTCTGCTGGTCAATGATGTCCTGCCTCCAATGCGGATCCTTGCTGATTATGCACACACTGACTGGGTCATAAGGTCGATGACAGGCTTATATAAGCATGAGATTGGAGCTGTGGAGAATGGCGTGGACCCGCGGACAGTAATAGGTAGCAATGGTTCTATTGTGCCAGGCTTGCGAACAAACGTGGAAAACCACGGGAAGTGAAGGGCCAACGAGTCGGAATGTATTTCTTGAGTGCAAACTTACTAGTAAGACTACCTGGATAGATGAGTGGTTTATAGTGAGATGTCTTGCCCGCCTGCATGCGAAAGCTGATATGCCGAGACGGACCCACCTAGGTACCGGGAGCACAGACGTCGTGTTGCGTCTCAAGGTTGGAGGCTTCGTCAACTACGGCATTGGCCTTGGCGGATAACTGTCAGCCCGTCGCCTTGATCAAGCCAGGGTGTGACATTCTCATTCCGTGCGGATCGAGAGAAGTGTGAAGGGTACTACCAAGAATAGACATTGGCAGGGCAAGACACAGGTTGTGTATTGTAAATTCTCGCCCAACACCAAGCTCAAAGCAGGCATGACAATGGATGCACACAATGCCGCGGTCGAGTCCATCTCAGAGCAGGTGAAGATATTCTACGAGAAGAAGGCATCTTTCAGGAATTACCATGGCTCCACAAATAGTACGCGCCAGTACAAGGTCGACCGTAGCAAGATGGTCGATACCAGCGCCCTCAACAACGTCATTAGTGTCGACCACGAGAAGATGACGTGTCTGGTGGAACCGAATGTGCCCATGGATCAACTGTTTGATGAGACGTACAAACACGGCCTCTTACCCCCTGTGGTGATGGAGTTTCCAGGCATCACCGTAGGTGGTGGGTTTGTCGGAACAGGCAGCGAGAGTTCTGGGTTTAGGTACGGCTTCTTCGACCGCACGGCGATTCGGATCGAAATGGTCCTGCCCGATGGCGAGATCGTAAGCGCGTCTGCGAAGGAGCGGTCTGATCTCTTCTACGGTGCGGCTGGGACGTTCGGGACGCTCGGGGTGTTGACGCTGGTAGAGCTGCAGCTGATACCTGCCAAAACGTATGTCGAGTTGACTTACCATCCTGCCTCATCGTTTCCCAAGACTCTTGAGCTGATCCGCGAGACGACCGCTGACGAGTCGAACGATTACGTGGATGGGATAATGTTCGCAGTCGACCGTGGGGTGGTGATCAGTGGCAAACTCACGGACACGGTCACCGCAGGGACGACAGTCCAGCGCTTCACTGGAGCTCGCGATCCTTGGTTCTATATCCATGTCGACAGGTCTACTAAGAATGCCGAGGGGCCTGTCAAGGTTTGTGTGCCGGTTGGGGACTATCTCTTCCGGTATGACCGAGGAGCCTTCTGGACGGGAGCGTATGCATACAAGTACTTCCTTACACCCTTCAACCGCATCACTCGCTGGGCGCTGGACTACTTCATGCATACCAGGGTCATGTACCAGGCGCTGCACGCCTCTGGCCACGGGTCGCAGTACATCATTCAGGATCTGATGCTTCCGCTCGACACGGCGGACAAATTCGTCGAGTATGTCGACCAGAAGTTCGGCTTCTACCCCCTATGGCTCTGTCCGCTCAGGAAAGGGTCTAGTATCGCGATGGATCCTCAGCTGTTGAGCAGCGACCCATCATCCAATGAATTGTTCGTCAATATCGGCGTATGGGGTCCCTGGCCGAAGAAGTATCACCAATTCGTAAAAGACAACCGAGAGCTAGAGCAGAAGGTGCGTGAACTTGGAGGGATCAAGTGGCTGTATGCCCAGACGTTTTACACCTTGCAGGAGTTCTGGGATATCTACAACCGTGGATGGTATGAACAACTGCGGGTCAAGTACCACGCAGACCACCTGCCTGATGTATATTCGAAGGTGCGTGTCGATGTGTCGAAGTACGCCCAGTCTGAGTCGACGTGGCCAGGGTGGCTACGCAACAGAATATGGGAAACATGGCCAGTCAGTGGGGTATATGGTGTGTTGACGACCCTGTGGGAGAGCGATTTCCTGCTGGCCAAGTGAGGTCGCAGGAGTTCCTTAGCATATTCAGGTAGATTCGTGTATTCGTAACGACTATGATACGACATGGTGAATGTCTGGCTCAAAATATGGGGAGCTGAACGTCTTTGTTCCTTTCAGATTCGGATCTCCTGGCCGGTTTCGACTGTCGAGCAGCCGACATTGCGGCATGCTGAGCTGTCACTGGACAAGGTCAGTGAGTCTCCACAGCTCAAGGTTTTATGCTTTGATGAAAGGCTACTCCTGGACATTATGATTCCACAATATATATACACACTACCAACCCATGAGACCAAGATCCCATCCCATCTCTGTGTATCGTGGATGCCTGAGGTGTCAGTGGAATGCACGAGCCGGCCCTGAGCCAATTAAGGTTGGCGCTAAAGTCCGGGGTGCAGCTGGCCGCGGGGAACCACTAAGCCTGTTCTGGACGAGGACGATATGCTCAGGTGCGTCTGAGGATACCAGATGGGGCCACAAGGTGGTCACGAGGCGTCACGCAAGATATGAAGTGGGAGAGGGAATGGGACTGATGAGGAGCGGAATGAGAAAGCGGAATTGGAACGGTGGCCAGGCCAGGTCAAGCAGTGGGAGGCGTCATCTGGTCACGGGATCACTCCATTGCCATAGCTCGACAGCTCCCTCCACCGAGCGTCGGCAGAGCGACGGATGCAGGTATGGAGGCGGGCAGGAGCGAGTTACCTAGCCTCAGTACTGTGTACAGCAGGCCATGTAGCGTGACTGTCGGTCCGGGAGCTTGGATCAAGGACTCGACACCTGGAGCAGCCTTCGACATCCCTTAAGAACCCCTCCTCCCTCTCTCCCCCTTCTTCCCCCTTCCTGCCAACAGCATACCTGTCCACGGTTACCCTGTCTGCAATACAACTCTGTCCTGAAGGCTGAACAATCCCCAATCCCCATAGCATTCGTAATCTGTTATCTCCCAACCACCTTTCCAACTTCCTACCATGGCAACCGAAGCGCACCACGCCACCGAGCCTTTGACCAAGGTTGACTCTGCTGTCTCGGATGCGCCGGCGTCACCATCAGAAAGTAAGATAAAGCACCGAAGAACCAGTAGTACCGTTAGTGGTGTTTTCAACATCAATGACCTCGGTGAGTCTTCCGTTGTTGATTCCCTCATGTTTCCCACCATGGTGTACTGATAGGTATTAGAAAAGGAGGGAGTTGATCTCAAGATCGCCCCAGAAACCCAGAAGCTGAACTGGTGAGTTTCAAGCTAGCGGTCTCTCAACATAATATCAACAATTTTGCTGAAATATCCATTGACAGGAAGCTAAACACCTCACCGACAACTATCGAGGACAAAGATGTCCTGAAGAAGCTGATCTGCACCCCACCCATCAAGAGAATCGACCTGCACTGGCCACTTGGGTTGGAGGTCACGGCAAGAAACCCAAGAGGTGTAACGATCAAGGATGCTGTAGATGCAATCCACAAACAGTTCAAGAAAAAGGTATGGCCCAGTCCCATGTCCCATCTGTAACGTCAACGCACAGTGTTATTAAACTTTCTTGACGCGTAGGCCGATGACGAGCTTGACGCACCATACCTCGCCGGATTCGAATGGGATCGAGATGAATGCTATACCAGGTTCATCGTTCACCAGAAGAAGACGGGTGATGCGCCCGTGGGTGGCAGCTCCAAGAAGAAGAAGGGGAAGAACGGCAGTGAAGCATAGAGTCCCATCCGCCTGCTACCCGGTACATGACGAATCACAGCAATCGATGTGTTTGAGCGTCTTGCTAAGATCAGCACAACTGTCCTTCAGAACCCAAATTGTGTGTTGATACTAGAGAATGTGGACATGCTAAACGCACTTTCCCACGCTCAATCGGCGTGGGGTACAAGACAAGCCAATTCTGCCGATCCTGTCGTGACGCCGTACTTCTTCTGTTTCATTCGTCAATTTGTTACCGTCTTTCTTTTATGAGAAATGGTCATTTCTTGAATAAGCACAAATGGTGTGTAGGTCCCCACTGTCTTGGCAAGCACTCGATCTCAAATTGTAGTAATGCCGGCTCTGCTTGGGGGCGAGTTAAAGCGTTTTTCCCTCCACATTTCAGGACTGGCGAAGTTGGTCTTGGTAGTTGTGGCCGACTCACATAAGGGAAGCTCTGCCTCCAAAAGCTCTCCTCGTAGCCTCCAGCTCTAAGTTCCTTCACATATGCAAGAGTAGCGCTGGCTCCTTATCTGCACACGCTTCAGACAACGGACACTTCGGTACGTACTGATTGCAAGATACGCCAGTCTTCAATACTAGACAGATCATTGCCTGATAGCGTGTAAAGTCAGCCAGGATTTCACCGTTAGGCTTTCCACCGACTCATTCTGTAATGCCTCAGCGCAGGTTGCTTTGTTGCTTGTGGATAGTGCCTACGTATCAAGCGACAGTACTCGCTTCTGCCTGTTGATATTGAGGGACCTTCCAGAAGCCGAATCCTGAAGGCGTATCCTGTGTTCACAGTCCTCAATATCGAGATGAGAGCGGCAGTGTTCCGTTCATTCGCTTCTGACTCCTCGTGTCTGCAGTCAGACAAGGGTCTGTCTGGGACTCGACAGCATCGGGAGAGCGGGTTGGGTGACGCCCCGCCGTCCATCCGCTTTGACAGAAGCCATTGGCGTTATCGTTCTGCCTGGCTCATGGCCACCTCGAAGTCTGAAACAAGACGGTTATCCCACCAGTGTTAGACGCAAATGATTCCCTAGACGATAGATGGGACCAAATGGCTTTGATCTGGCTTCGTTCTTTAACTAGCATCACCGAGTAGTTGTTTGTGAATGCGAGATCGGCTCTGCCAATTGCCTGCCCCCTTGCATCTCAACCCAGCGATGTTAGGATTGTGCATGAGAATCTCATGGCAGACCAATGGTTTACAGCACACCATCAGAGGGTGACTGATGCCACGCTATTGCCCTATTGTATTGACATGAGTCTCTCGATGGCTGACCCGAGAGAAGTTGTCTAGACTTGCGCAGATGAGACTGAGCGGCGTACAACTGGGCATGCCGTGATTAGATATACATCCAGTGACTGATATCTGATATCCAGAACGTCCAATCTTGACAGTTGTGGTCGAATGATATAAATATAAAAGCACATTCAGATTGATTGGACAGGCACACAAAAGGCATGGATACCCGAGCAGAGATACCGGTGGGCCTCCCGAGGGAACACCCAACTGTGGCATACTGGCAGGATCCACCGTCCGACATTGCAGACCTCAGGACATCGAGTGAGCTCCCATCGTCGGCAGAATATGTCGTAGTGGGTTCTGGCATCAGCGGCGCCTGCATAGCCCGTAATCTACTTCTGAAGAACCCAGCGGCGTCGATTCTGATGCTGGAGGCGAGGACTGCTTGCAGCGGCGCAACTGGCCGCAACGGTGGGCATACCAAGGCCGCTTCATACAGGAGCTTCCTGGAGCACGAAAAGACATTAGGTCTTGACGAGGCTGTAAAAGTTGTCAAGCTGGAATACGACAACATTGTCGCAACCCACCGCCTCGCCAAGGATCTCGGCATCCCGTGTGACTCCAATCCGTGTCAGACGGTCGATATCATACACTCCCAGGTTCATTTCGACGAAGGGAAGCGGGCGATTGCAAAGTTACAGCAAGCTTTGGGTAAGGACGATCCTGCAGCAGTCTACGAGGTCGTTGATGATCCGCAAGAAGTGGAGAGAAGGTTTTCAACGCCCGGCGCATTGGGAGCCTTCACTTATTTCGCTGGGTCAATCAGCGGCTATGCATTCGCCATTGGACTCTTGAAAGACTCGCTGTCCAAGGGGATGAACCTGCAAACTGGAACCCCTGCAACGAGACTAGAGCAGGTCGCGGATGCTGAAGGTCGCCACAGTGGATGGGTCGTTCATACACCTAGAGGGAAAGTAAGCGCGCCAAACGTCATTCTCGCGACGAACGGTTACACTGCGCATTTGTTGAAGTCTATGCAAGGGTTGATAGTCCCGCTACATGGCCAGGTCGTTGCTCAGCGACCCGGGAGCGGCCTGCCGAACGGAGGGAGTCTGGACCACACATATTCGTTCGTCTATGAGAATGGATACGAGTATATGATAACCCGACCGAAGGGATCAAGGTATGCTGGCGATATGGTAATTGGAGGTGGACTTGGCAAGCTACCCAACGATGGAGAGTCACGCTACGGTAACACAGACGACACAAGTCTGGAACCCTTCATCACAGACTACCTTCGTTCTTGCACAACTGATTACTTTGGCCGCAATTGGGGCGAGGATCATCCCAACGGCCGGATCAGGAAGGAGTGGAGTGGTATCATGGGTGCATCTGCAGATGGTCTGCCCTATGTCGGACAAGTCCCAGATTCGCCTGGCCTGTGGATCAGTGCGTGCTTCAATGGCCATGGTATGGTCTGGTGTCTGAAGTCTGCAGAGGCTTTGGTGGAATTGCTAGCTGGAGGAGCCGACGGCCAGAAAGCGGTCGAGCAATGGTTCCCGAGGTCTGCCCTTGTCGATTCCTCCAGAATGGCAAAGCGATTTGGGGGGAGAGTTGACCTGAAGGTACCTGGAGAGGCAGAATTCAGCACGCGAACCAAGTTATAAGCAAGGTTCTCAAGACGATGGAACGACAATATCGAATGCAGATACCAATGGTCTGAGCTCCTGTCGATCCCTTTGAAATGTTGCATGGATAATGCAGCCAAGCAAGTGGTACGCTGTACGTCTCTCCTCTGTCACGAGACTAGGAGCCAAGGCCGAGCATTTGCCTCGTTGGCAGCATCAACCCAACCAGCCTCTTTTGAGAGGATTTCCGCGTACCTTCTGTATTGCTTCTAGGAGGAAGGATCAACCTCTACCAAGACGGCATTTAGATTGCTCGGATGGAATTCGACCGATGCCTTGTCAGCCACGGACAATGATATCCTGCGATAATTGATCAATATTTGTCGTATCACTTCGCTGTCTCTTTACGCCGCTGGCTTGCTGCTAGGCTGGCATATCAAATCGCTCGTGCTGCACAGACGAACAAAGAAGGCGGGAAGTAGAAACTTTCGCATCGGCTGAGCATCTGCCTTACTACCTAGGTATTGTATTCCAAACTCGATTGGCAACTTCTCAATGATGGCTGAGAGGACTGCTCTGTGTAGAAATCAGGTGTGGACATTCGCTACTAATCTAATCTCGACATTGCCGCTATCATCTCCATGTGTCGCGGCCGTGCAAGACGACAGGAAGTGCTCATATAGTAGGGAGGTACCTACGGTCGTGAAGCGATCCCAGTCGTGCCCCGCTCTGGGGTACATGTCTAGATGCATAGACTGCTCATGTGCTGCAGTATCGGCTGAATCGTCCACGGCTAAATCCGTCGGCAGTCCCAATGCGCTTTGTCGACTACCAGGTAGCCTAGGTATCAGAGTGAGAGGCCGAATACAATCGTGATGTCGTTTAAGGTAGGGGAGCAAGCCATTCCAGCGTTGCATTCTCTTTATTCTAGCGCCAGGTTCGGCCTCTACATGCAGATGCTACTTTGTCTCAGATGTGGGGAAGATCGCCGTTCTGGACTGATCTCTTGGTCCTCTCTTCAGGTGTTAAGAGGAGAGCAAACGCTCCCTGTTGGTCTGCAATGCGAGACATACTCCATTAATCGATGTCGACTCTAGACTTTCGAGGCGTCGAAGGATCGCAAGCATGCAGCTTCTCAAAAGCCTGAAGACAAGCGACAGCAATCGCACCAAGGCCGCAGAACTCACCCTTCGCCAGTCGATCTATCCCATCACTCTCGTCACGATTTTGTTCTTTCTTTGGGTATGACACTCGGACTTTCAAGTTTGCACATCGCTGACCTGTTGTCGAGGGCTTCTCTTATGGTCTCCTGGACACCTTGAACAAACACTTTCAGGAGACCCTTCACATCAACAAGGCTCGGTCCTCAGGCCTCCAAGCCGCCTATTTCGGTGCCTATCCCATTGCTGCCCTCGGGCATGCCAACTGGATCCTCCGCCACTACGGCTTCAAGCTGACCTTCATCTGGGGCCTATGCCTGTATGGAATTGGCGCCCTAATTGCCTGGCCATGCATTGTTTACCGTAGCTTCCCAGCCTTCTGCATAGCAATTTTTGTTATTGGCAATGGTTTAGGGTCACTTGAAACCGCTGCGAATCCATATATCACCATCTGTGGACCGCCTAGGTACTCGGAGATACGTATCAACATCTCTCAATCCTTCAACGCGATCGGAACCGTCGTTGCGCCTGTTTTGGGGTCGTATGTGTTCTTTACGGGGACTGGCGCAACGGTCGCAGAACAGGAGGCATCGTTACGTAATGTCCAATGGGTGTATCTGGCCATCGCGTGCTTCGTCTTTCTTCTTGCTGGAGTGTTTTTCTTGTAGGTTTGGTCAAGCCATGCCATGCGTCGTATCGAAACACTGACATTAACCTTGGTCACAGATCGAAGATCCCTGAAATTACCGACGCGGACATGGCATTCCAGGCCGAGGAAACTCATGCCGGTACGGACGTGAAGCCATTTTGGAAACAGTACCGCCTGTTTCATGCAGCATTTGCGCAGTTTTGTTACACAGGAGCGCAGGTCGCTATAGCAGGCTACTTCATCAACTACGTGACGGAAACACGCAAGGGAACCGAGTCGGCGTTGGCATCACGGTTCTTGGCTGGTGCACAGGGAGCTTTCGCCATCGGTCGTTTCTTCGGCGTTTTCTGCATGAAATTCATCAAGGCACGCATCGTCTTCCTCATCTTCTTGAGTGGTTGCATCATCTTCATCTCCCCCAGTCTAGGCGTCAAGGGCAATGCCGGTATGTCGATGCTCTACGTCACCCTCTTCTTTGAGAGCATCTGCTTCCCCACCATTGTTGCCCTCGGTATGCGTGGTCTGGGGAAGTATTCCAAGCGAGGTTCCGGCTTTATCGTGGCAGGAGTCTGTGGAGGCGCTGTTGTACCGCCAATCCTCGGCGCCGTTGCGGACGCAAGATCCACAGCTATCGCTATGGCTGTTCCCCTTGCCTTCTTCATCATGGCCGAGACCTACGCCATCGCAGTTAATTTTGTCCCTGCTTACGTCACTGTCGTTGACAGGGTTGGTGCTGCAACGATTGGCCTCGATAGTCCAGTCAAAGAGGATGAAGAGAATGGCAACATGCTGGATAGTAGCATCGAGAAGAAAGGTGGTCATGAGAGGATTGAGAGGGTCACGAGCACCGAGAATGGCGACGAAATCGCTTCCGAAAAGATTTAACTTGAGCATCTGCAATAGTCGTGTGATTATGGGTTAGCTATGATTAATATCGAGGCGTGGGTGTGGACATCCACTCTTTTGTAAGATCACATTCATGCGTGGACAAATAACCTGCCGGAAGTTGGAAATAAGATCTCCAGCGGACATCTGTCTAGTGGGTCATTTGGGGAAAGCGTCGCGCAAGATACAAGCCAGTCAACGACGGCAATGTGCGGGACGAGAAGTTTTACAGCATTCGCACTCTGAGCAATAAGCCTTGTCGGTCTAACATGTCTAACCAGGCGTCTACCTTGGCGCGCTTGAGTTGCTCTTTGGCGGCAATATCTTCCAAGACGCTTTTGCCATTAAAATGCTTTGCCAGCAAAGGGAAATTTTCCCGTAGTTCAGGGTCAGATATAAGCTCATGGACCGTTTTCATGCTGGCATTCAGATCAGATACATCCGTCACAACGACCACAGATCCTTCTTCCTGGTCTTGTGATATATCTGACTCTTCGATCTTGTTCCGTGAACCACGGTTGCGTAGCCGTGAGGCCAATGGCACAGCAGTACGATCCGTAGAGACACTGCTCGTGTCATCGTCCAGAGTTTGTTCATATGATATGGACAGCGGGATACTTTCTTTCCGGTCCTGCACCGGCACCTGCTCAGGTACCTTCATCCATCCGACGCTCTGCCACTGGACCACAAAGCCCCAACGAACCAGCCATTCTAGGATCTCCATGAAGACTGGACGATGGACCTTGCTTGGGATGAATGCCCAGTATGGGAGAGCTTTTCCACCCAATGCCTTGAGCATTCTACTAAGGCTGGGAAGTGCTGGAAACTTGTTGCTGTATTCTGCCGATCGTTCTGTCATCTGTGCAAAAGGCGCATTTGGGGCGATAACGTAGATATTGCGAGGGTGCAACGGACGTATCAGACGAGCCTTGCGCCACTTCACGAGGTGGCGGACAAGATACTGAAGGTCTTGCAATGATGGCCCATTGCGTGTGGATCGCTTCGAGAAAGGTTTATATGGCGTCACGTCGCGGATGAAGTGGGCGAGAGGCGAGTTCTCAGTTGAAGTAGAGACTGCAACTTGCCGAAGAAGAGCATCTTTGTTTTCCAGCAGAATCAGCGTGTTATGTGGTTCGATTTCCATGTCATTGCGTAACTCATCCGGAGAGGGCAGATGCAGGCCAAGAGGTGTACCATTCAACCTTATGGCGGCTACTTCGTCCTTCGAAATGCGGTCGTAAAGCTCTTTCAGTGCCCACGCCAGTTCACATCGATCTGCTACTTCAGACCAGGCTTTGGCAAGAGACACACCTTCATTCTTGGCTTTCGACATAGAGGCTTGAAATTTATGTGCCTCCTTTGCCACGTAGTGGTTGTTCTTCTGACAATGGTGAAGTGCGTTGCTCAACGGCTTCACAACATGGTCGTAGGCGTCGCTAAGGTGACTGCTGTTGACACCATTAAACACAAAGACGAGATGGAACATGTTCATCTTTTCGCTCGCAATAGCAGAACCGGTGGACCCGCTATTGAAGCTCGTGCCTAGGCTTGCAAAAGCGCCGGCAGCTTTGGAATCGTAGCTATCTGGGAAATGACTGAAGTCATCTTGTACTTTTCGTTGTGGCTGTGGCATTGGTTGCGCATTGCCCTGAACTTCAGTGCTGTCAACTGGTGCCGTGACAGTGATGTTGGCCATGGTCTCTTGAAAAGCCTCGATATCATAGTAATCGTAGCCAGCATTGAGGACTCCATTGCCGCTTCCAGATGACGGCGACGAGTTAGGTTTCCCGTTGCTAGGGTCGTGTTTTGACCAGTCGCCATCTTCACGAGCAAAAATGGGATGACCAAGAAAAGTCAGACGGTCGACGCAGACTTCAAATCTTTTACGCTCACACCACCGCCCTGGAGACAGAAGCCGCTCAAGACCATCATAGGTAAATCCAAGAAGCTTGCCATCCTCGAAGTGGTCAGACTGCGAAATTGAATCCGCATTTATGGGACTGTTGTCATCGTGCTCGCGCTCTTCGAGTATTCTACTGGCCTCTCCGTCTGACTCGCCAGAAGATGATTCAGAGTCATCATATTCATTATAATGGTGTGCCTTGACCGAAACTTTTGGTTCAGGTGGATAATGATAAACTATTTTGGGCCCTGGCCTGGAGCGCGTTACTAACAATATCGCGACCAGCCCTTCTTTGCTGTTCGACGCACGAAGGTCGGCCATGCGACATTGTGGTCTTGATACGGCCCACTGAGACGATGAGACAGTGGTCTACTGTCTCCGATGCAGTAATCGATATATCATGAATGTTTTGATGTAGGTACGCGAATGAGGCAATCATGCAGGTAGAAGCGGCTGCCTTGCCAAGCATTGTTGGGGCCATGCTACTTTGGGACGTGATAGATCTGCAGGCAAGATGTCAAAAGTCCCCAGAAAATTTACAGCTCGGTTTGCGACACAACGTTATCGCAAAGATGCCCGCCACGAAGGTTTCAAGTGGAACGACGCCCTTCGTCAAGTCGCTGGCTTCTAGCGGTAAGTCAGAACTTTGGTAAATATCATCCGGCACCCTATTGACGGTCTCATAGATCGCTCGATTCGAGATCGCGCCCTGGTCTCGCTGCGGGGATACCTATCGCACACCGAAGTCTCAGACGAACAAGCCTTGAAGCTATGGAAGGGCCTCTTCTTCTGCATGTGGCATTCGGACAAGCCACGCAACCAACAGCGCCTCGCTCGTGATCTCGCCGATCTCCTGGACGTATTCTCCGAAAATTCCAGCGCTCTTAGTTTCGTTCGCGGATTCTACTCTACCATGGCTGCACAATGGAATGGCATTGACTCTCTACGTATGGACAAATACCTCTATCTGGTGAGATGTTACGTGAACAAGGGATTCCAACTGTGCTTGAATTCTGGCTGGGCGCAAGACTTCATCGAGAACTACATAAATGTATTGGAAGAGACACCGGCGAATGCAAAGGTTCCGAGCATTCCCAATGGCCTCAGATACCATTTCATTGATGTGTATGTTGAGGAACTTGCCAAAGTTGATGCAGAGCGGTCGGGACCTTTGGACCTATTGTTAAAACCGATGCAGGACATTGTGAATGGCTCGAAGAACAAGGTCATGAGAGAAAAGGCGCAAGCTGCCTTGGATGATGAGGTGGTCATTGACTGGGACGGTGAAAAGGCAGAAGAGCAAGAGACGCAACAAGGAGGGCAGACTGGGAGTAAGACAGGCACAGTGACCAATGCAGACGATGACGATTTTGAAGGCTTCGGCGACTGAGGATCTTGCTGGTCATTTCCCAACAGGAAAGAGCAGGTGGTCTCCTTCCATGCCCTTGGGTGCATGGCTCGAGAGTTTGCCATGGAATTGTACGCGCTCGAGGTTCGGTTCCCGCTGCAGAGCCTCGAGCGACGTCTTGCAGAACATCAACGATATCGCCCAGGATTGGTCAGAAACTGAACAAACCGGATGCCTCGCATGTAAGGCTGAAATCAATGAGCGCCAGTCTCTCTGACAGCCGGCATCACTCGCAGATACTGGGCCTGCTAATGCACAAATCCTGTACACAAGGAATGCAACTGTACAGCTGAATGGGCCTTTGTGCATGTCGAGGGTGTGCCACGAATCTTCACAAAAGCTTCTGAACTTATCGATCTGGAAGCAAACGGATTTCTCATGATCCGATTATAACAGCTAGTCACAGACATAGTTAGCATAATCAGTGGTCATATCGATATGACCAAGCATTGAAGATCAAAAGATGAATGAGGACGAGCGAAGCAGGTCTCAAAAGCATGAAGGCCTATTCTCGGGCCCTAGACTAGACCGTGGTTCCGGAATCAGTGTACTGTGACTTGTCTGAATATGGCCAACGGTATCGACGCACTACCGGAAGACACGCGCCTTTGCCGCTCAAAAACTAGATTAAGCTCTCTCTGCAACACTACCATGGTGAAAATCATGGGTGGGGGCTAGTCTCAGAGTCCGGTAGGTCTAGTATGCACGTGAAATGTGATTGAGAAAGGATGCATAACACGAACGCAGCCAGATGTCCCTGGGCAGAAAAACGAGGAAGAGCTGGCGACCAGAAGCGGAAAGACAGCGGAAGAATAGCGGAAGCAGGGCTATGCGCGTTTCATCACCACGTGGAGCCAACGGCTTCAAGCCCGGCGTCCTGAAACGGAATGGTCTGGCCGTCTCTGCGGAGATTCCGCGTCACGTCAGCCATTCTGCGATCGAAGCCCGGATATCCCGTGGCGACCGTCTCCCACTTAAGCCGCGGGCGAACATTCCGCAGTCCCTAAACCCGAGCTTGGTGGCTGGTTGCGCGTCATCGATGGAATGAAAGGAAGCATATATGGTCTGTTCAGGGCGTAGATGGGATCATCGTACAGACATCCGTATCCCCACACAGCTCCATGCGGTAAAGCCCAGCCCAGCTCGCAGCTTTTTAGCAGTTTGTACAGCGCTGTATACACGCCCGGTGTCGATTCATTGCAATGCTTCCGTCAACACCGACACCAACTCCTGCCGCCGGGATGCATATTGCTTTATGGGATGCACCCCATATGCACACGAGTTGCGTGCATTGTGTATGTATTTATGACCCGTACACAGGTCGATATGCAGCGCTGGAAGGAGGACTTCCCGCATCCGGTGTCACCTACTGTATTGTCTTTTTTCATTCGAGACTATGTTGTTTCGACGCCCTACGGGCCGAGCGTCGGCGGTCCATATCTGAGATGCGTCTGCTCGGCTTAAAGGTATCGTGACGTTCGCCAAAATCTATAGAAGCGAGCCGCCGTAGATGCCGTGCTACAATATACCGTGTGATGCCGGAGAAGGCAGCATGCAGATTCCTAATTAATAAGAAGAAAGCTGCTTATTATCTCCATGGTTATCTGATCGATGGCATAAGTGGCGCACCAGTCGAGCATCAGCATCCTTAGCATCAAGGGACGTCGGACATGAAGTGGAAGTGTGCCAGTCCCTTACAAGCACTCGCCCAAAGCTCTAGAAGTACTGCCAGGAACAAGGAAACTTGCGTGAGGGGTTTCAATCCTGTATCTACCGTGTGTCGATCGTGGCCAACGGATCAACCGTAAATACGGGATCATTCTGGTACTTTAGCAGCCAAATGCACCACAAACGGAGTTAGAAGAGATAAACAGCGACAGCAATGCCTGCCGGTATCTGTTTACCTGCTAGGGACAGTAGCTACAGTAAGGACAGCAGGATGGTTGGTTTGTGTGGGCAGAGACACCTCCTACTGTACTGTACCTACGGCGTTGTGTTGGGTGCCAGGACGGAAGTGGCAGCGGGTTTCGACAACGGCACGAAAGCGGGTCGCAGTGCCGCATAGCCGGTGTGGACAGGCATCTCCTCTAGCTCCCCAATCTGACTGAGATGATCAATCTTTGTCGAATCTTGTTGCGCCCTGTCCAATAATGCTCTGCGCACGGCCAGACTACCCAATTCAATCATGTTGCTATGTGCACCCGAAAACCCGGCCAGGGTTGCAAACCGCCATTACCTCCGTCGTGATGACTGTGTTTGTCGCTGTCTTCTGTCTATGTGGGTCGTGGGGCCTCGAGTCTGTGATCGCTCATATAATGTCTCTCTCCCTTGTTGAACCCGAAAACGTACTATAGTTTCTTGCTTGTTTTTCTTTCCCTATATACATACGCCATCTCTTCCAGTCTCCCTACTTCTCTTGGTCCCCAAGTATAAAGGGGTAAAGAGATCGATAAGATCAGTCACGTCACCAGGGAGCTTGGATCGATCACCAAGTAGAGTGACCATGAACGCTCTCGAAAGGATCCTCTCGAGGCCAGTGGCCAAACCGTACCGCAACAAGCACATCGACGACCATCAGCCGCCTCACTTCGACAAGGATGGCTTTCTCACATTCGCACCCGACGACATCGAAAACCCAAAAAATTGGTCCAAGGGTAGACGGTGGTATATCACCTTCGTTGCCATCTTACTGGTCGTCAACGCTACACTGGCATCGAGTTCGCCTTCTGGATGTCTGGAGAGTATTTCGGACTTGTTGCATGTCAGTCTGGAGGCAGCCAATTTAGTCGTGACTCTGTTCTTGCTAGGGTAAGAATACCCAATCCACTGCAGCGCCGTCACGTAACTGTACAAGGATGCTAACCGTTCGATAGATACGTCTTTGGACCACTGCTGTGGGCGCCTTTGTCTGAATTCTACGGTCGACGATATATCTTTTACGGGACGTTCGTCTGCAACATTGCGTTCAACTTCCTTTGCGCTTTCACTCCCAACTTTGGTGGCCTGCTGGTAGGACGTTTCCTCACCGGTACGTTCGCCAGTGCTGCTCTGAGCAACAGCCCAGCCGTTCTAGCCGATCTATGGCCGCCAATCGAGAGAGGAAACGCCTTGGCTTTGTTCTCCCTCTGTACCTTCGTCGGTCCCGCGTTGGGACCTGTCATTTCCGGTTTCCTCCAGCTGAAGCTTGACTTCAGGTGGAACTTTTACGTACTGCTCTGGTTCGGTGGAATCACATTGCTTCTGCTCTTTACCATCCCAGAAACCCAGCCATCACAGGTGCTGGTCAACAAGGCCAAGAGACTGCGAGCATCCGGAATCCCAGGCTATGAAAATATCCGGGCGCCAAGCGAGCAAGGTCAATCGCTGACCTCGATCTTCAAAGTGGCCCTGATGAGACCGTGGATCATCTTGTTCGACCCGATCTCGTTGCTCGTCGCCGTTTACCTCAGTGTTGTCTACATGCTGTTGTACATGCTCTTCACCATCTACCCTATTGTGTTCCAACAGAAGCGCGGATGGAACTCTGGTGTCGGCGAGCTACCGCTGATCGGTACCATCGTGGGCGCCTTCATCGGTAGCGGCATCTGCTTCATCGACGGTCACATCCAGCGGAAGAAGATTGCTGGTGGCCACAAGGGTAGGCCAGAGGACCGACTGTTCGTTGCCATGCTCGGTGGCGTGCTCTTCCCAATTACTATGTTCTGGTTCGCATGGACAGGAGAGTACAACAGTGTGCACTGGGCCGCTGTTGTCGTCGCCGGTGTCTTCCTGTCCACCAGCATTCTGCTCATCTTCGTCGCCTATCTCAACTACCTGACCGACACCTACCTTATGTTCACCGGCAGCGCCATGGCTGCCAACACCATCTGCCGTAGCGCCTGCGGTGCCGCTGCGCCGCTCTTCACCGAGTACATGTTTGAATCCCTCGGCGTTGGCGGTGGTGGGTCCCTCATCGCCGGTGTTGCGGTTCTCCTTGCCCCCATTCCCTTCATCTTCTACAAGTATGGCGAGCCCATCAGAATCAGATCCAGATTTGCCCCTACGGCTCCCCCACCCGCAAACGCGGTAGTGGAGGAAAAGGGCCAGGCAACGCCACAGATGGCGAACGGTGCTCCAGCCCAGGCCGCTGCGGATGCTAGACGTGAGTCCCACAGTTCAAGCTCTTCCGATGAAGGTGTTGGACACGAGCTCGAGAGTGTGCGTAAAGGCGACGAGCACGATCTAGAAGAGAAGGAGCCTTCATCGGTGGGCAGCGTCAACAACGACAAGTTCATCGATCCGACTGGCATGGAGCGGGCCGAGAGGGTGCCCACTGCCAGCCGGAAAGCAATCTAGAGGGTGTGTTTGCGAGGTTTGACATCGGTCAGACATGGTTCTTCCCATTTATCAATACCCAATTGGTGGAATTTTCCGGCCGTCACATCATGGCCGCTCAAAAGCAGTGAGGGACATCCTGCATTGGAGACAAAGCATTGACGGGTGATTTCTGCTGTCCGGATTAGCGAATTTTTTCTGTCTTAGCGAGGAGTTTATTCGGATGGGAACCATCGCATATCAGGTATAATACATTCATCTTCAGACGGAACTGAAGTTGGTTCTTCTTCGCTCCCATATTCATGATCCTGTGCCATATCCTCTCATTTGTACATGTCAGGCCAGTAGGAAGTCTTGATCGCCAGTGCTGTAGAAGCTCGGTTATCGGCCAAGTAACGTTTGGTAGCACGGCTCCATCTGCTATGTCGAATGTCGAAAGCGGTACGGTACGTGTTCGGCCAACTGCAATGCGTGCGCTCATACAGTACAGCGATCTGTAATGCCATGTGCCAAACATCAGATCTGGTGGCACGACACGTGTGGGACTGGGTCGAACGCATACTGTAAGCCCACGTGATCTTGCCTCGTCTCGACGTCTCATTGATCAGCCGTGTGCAGCGCACTAGTCCTGGGCCTCTGATGTCGTGCACAAGGTCGCGACCGGTCTTCAGCACGAGAGCGGAGACCACTTGCGTGGGTCGCGGCACAGTAATTACTACTACTCCAATTTGAATGATTCGGAAGATGTATGACTTTGTGGGCTACGGAAGGTGATGTCTGTCTTGACCCTTGAAGCTCCATCCTCATTATTTTCTGTACGTACTGTAGTACCCATTGCGGCTTTGCCGTCACTGGATTGCCGCCAAGGCTGTACACGAGCCATTGAACTATTGCGAATTATTATGTCAGCATATCTATACGTACCACAGTGCCTGACTTGCCGGTGTGCCACAGTGTACAGCATTCTAGAGGCAAACGTATACATTTCTGCAACGATTCAATACATCTACTTGGTGTGAAACGACTTCACGAAGCAAGGTCCTAGAGAATGCTTTCGTAATGTCATTCGGAAGGTGCACAGTAGTGGTTCAAGGAGCCTGCTTACATGTAAGTGATCAGCCTGTATGAAGCACCTCACATGAATTCCGCTTACGCTACATAGCTTAGCGACAAGAAGCATTGTTTCCATGTCTTCCTTTGTCAGGCAACTCATTGCTTAACGAGCCTTCGCGCGGTACAAATACATCCGAGTCAAGGATCTGGCATGAGTTTGGCGTGGTAAGCGAGCCAGCTCTGTATGCTTCACGTGCGGTTAGTGAATTGTGAATCCAAGATGAAGAGACAAAAGATGGCGGCTTCCTTTCCATTTTTATTGAAGTTCCCGATCTAACCAGCCTTCGTGTCTCTCTGCAAGGCATAGTCTTTTCACCAGGAAAGCAAACAAAGGTGCCTAAAAATCGGTCGTCAACGCTCTTTACTAGAGCCGACTCTGAGTGAGGGTAGGTAGCTGGAAGGACAAGCACTCGCAGCGGACTTCTCATTCAAGATATTAGTTGCATTGATCAAGTTTTGGTCCGGAACTGCGCTCATATGCAAAGGCCACACGCCCTCTAAGCGATGTGCATGTTACATTCGGTGACCGAAGTCCATGATGAAGTGAGGAGCTGGCACCAAGCAAGTCAATTGGAACTGAACTCCTTTGCATGCCCAACAGATCCGAATCACGCGTACTTGTATGGACGTTACAAACGCTCAACTTCATGCACGTTAAGGGACTGCAACTGCAACCTGCATCATCCTGCGTACCTTCCTTCGTTGGTATTGTCACAGCCACGATGTCGCTAGGCGGTACAGAGATTCGCTGTGCTGAATGCTTCTTGCTCACCTATATAGCAGCTCGAAATGCGAATCTTGCACCTCTTTCTCCCTGTATCTTTTTCGGTGTAATTATTTGCCAGTGTCTCTCCATAGGCACCGCCGGACCCACTGTTTCCAGATTTTCATATATGTAGGGTTCAACAACCGTTGGCACGTTGAACTCCGCCACATCCTCGTCGCAAAACAGACTCCGTTTTGCTGTGTTTAAGTGTAGCACCTTGAATTGTCCTAACATGATGTGCTGGTTAGAGAAGCGTCTTCCATCTCAACATTGATAGTACCGTCGCGTTGGTCCTGCCTCGCTTTCGCTTTCTGCTCTCTAACATGTCTGCAGTTTTACTGGTCTAATTTACACGACCACTCGAACACCGTGTGTGCATCACCGCATGCAGGAAACTTTGGATTGTCTTTGTTGGTACAATCATTCCTAAGGTGGCCTTCCGAGCAGATTGCACATCTTATTTGGCTAGTGCAAGAAGCTTGCTTGTGACCGTACCTGTTGTAGTTATAGCATGGTCCGCTATTGTCTCTAATCGCAAAGGGTGACCAGAAAGCGCCCGTTGCTCCGAACATTACCGTTCCAGTCCGTAGCAGTTGGTCTGCGTCCGCCTTGTTTCTAAGTCATACTACCAATGATTCTAACTTGTTCATGGTGTCGACCTTACTAAGCCAGGCCGCTTTCATTGCGGTGTCATTGACCTCTTCACTTTCGTTATCTGCCTTGAAATCCCTCAAAAAGTCCTCTTCAACGTCCTACCATTATTCTTTTCACTGTCCAGTACACATTGCTTTGCGACACTATCACATTTCACTGGATACCATGCTCCCCTTTGACACGCGCGCCGGTCAAGCTCGATTAGCTAGCGAGTGTGTTACTTTGCCTTATTGGCTTCGTCTTTGTTCGTGAAGACCACGTCGATCCTGTCGCCCGGGCCAGGCCGCAGACATGCGATTGTTAGTTCTCCGTGACTTTATTGATTTTAAGCTCAGCACGCAGGCTGTCCTTAATACTGTTATAATTGTTCCCTACGCCTTTGAATCTGCCTATGTCTATAGACACTGCTCGATCGTTCTGTGCAGGAGGTCTGTCTCTTCTACCACGTGAGCCGCTCGCAGATGTAGAGCTTATTGGTGAGATCGGAATGCTCGGCATAATACTGTCATCCGATATGACCCCGCTGTAGCTACGTTGTCGCAAGCTCTCTTGTGATATTGCCTTCAACGCTTTGATTTCTTCAGCTTTCGCCTTGATCGTCTCTGTGATCGCCCTGTTACTTTCTAGCAGTGACGTTTGGCTCACTTTCATCTGCTCCTGAGCCGCCGTCAACTGTGCGATGGCCGTCGCCATGGCAATCAGCCAGTCGTTGACCATCTCCTCAGCCTTCTCCGCCGACATCAATAATATCAATTGGAGTGATTTCAGCCATAATGTCTTCACCCCCTTCTGACGGCTGACGATGATGATGATGGTTTTATTCAGGCTATGCACAGAGACCGTATGAAACGCCCCTAAAACGATACCTAACATTATAATAAACGTCGCCTTACACTCAGCACCGGAGAGATTAACCAACACCTCACCTGACCCTCATGTTTTATGTTTGAAGAACGAGAGAGTCTGCCAGTCTGACAACGAAAACAAATGGAAGCTTTGACAACCGTCGAGTCCGGCTTCCAACTTTCGCGTTGGCCATCCACAAACTGGCCCGTCCTAACATCCTTATGTCCGCCCCACCCTCCCCCCTGGCAAATATGAAGCGTCTCCCCACCTGTCACTTGCTGCCTCCCGCAACGCCATTGATGTACAAGACGTACTTTAACCATTTTTATATATTTCCCTATATTGATGAATTTTTCTGTTGGTTGGAAAAAGATATATACTTCACTGTTGTCGAGCTGTATATTTCAACTAATTTTTGATGAGGCGCATCGAGCTCTCGAGTCCATCATGTGCGGTATGGCTTCATTGACGTTTTCTAGAAGCTTCTAACCATGAAGTCGCACATCGTTCAACTACGACTTATGTGGATGAGTCGGCAAATCTTGATTCTCCATGTTGTCATAAAAGAATGGGAAAAGATATGTTCCTGTGGTGCCAGACCCTAGTGGTGTGACTGAGTCTCATCTCGGTTACGCAGATCATCATAGTGTGTCCCATATGATTCTACATTTTGCATGGAAAACACTTGATCTAGTTCAAAACCAAAGAACAGCAATAAATTACTTAGTGCAGGTGGAGAAGGAGGAGGAAGTTGTGACAGATCTACCGTGCTGTGAGACACTTGCCAGTCGAAGTAGGATGCAGCTATAGTGTTCCAACATCCGTATAAGAGCTAATACGAACGGAGTACGTTGTTGAGAGAATTCAGCGATGCATCTTTTTGTTGGCTGCAGTTTCCAAGCTTCGATGAGCAGTACAAGCTGGAGGCCGAGGTGGCGTGCTCGTCTCCATATCTCTTCCTGATTTGCTAGAATAGATGCGAAGCACAGCGAAGAATCTGCCACCTGCTCTTGCTTTCTACGAAAATAACTATATAGGTTTCTATCCCCTAGGCACCATCTTGTTGAAAATTCCGAATGAATATAGCGTGAAGGTGAGAGTTTGGCACAGGACGGAGGGACAAGAGATGCTGCAAAATAACGGTTCGGTAGTGACATACTTAGTAGAGTATCAAGCGTCCTCGTTGAATCTGCAACACCACACCCCCCATTTATTTGTAACCATGCCAATCGCCCTGTGGGACGAAGTTGTAAACAATGCACGATATTCAAACGGTACCCAAAGCAGCTTTCTAAAGTCTCGAGTTATCCATGAGCCGTCATTAGATATTCCAATAGGTGTATACTGCGGATTGAATATCAAATCGACATTTGTATGGTCCTCGAGCGTCTGCAGGCACGCGCCGCTACCGGCGTCCCAGATCCTGATCGTGCAGTCATCCGACGCCGATGCCAGCCGGCTACAATCCGGTGAGAACGCGACCGAATTGACCTGCTTTCTATGGCCCTCGAGTATCTGTAGGCATGCGCCGCTACCGGCGTCCCAGATCCTAATCGTGCAGTCATCCGACGCCGATGCCAGCCGGCTACAATCCGGTGAGAACGCGACCGAATTAACCTGCTCTCTATGGCCCTTAAGTATCTGTAGGCACGCGCCGCTGCTGGCGTCCCAGATCCTGATTATGTAGTCCTTTGATGCCGATGCTAGCTGGCTACAATCCGGCGAGAACGCGACCGAATTAACCTGCTCTCTATGGCCCTTAAGTATCTGTAGGCACGCGCCGCTGCTGGCATCCCAGATCCTGATTGTGTAGTCGTCTGATACCGATGCTAGCAGGCTGTAATCTAGCGAGAACGTAACCGAATTGACCGTATCTCTATGGCCCTCGAGTATATGCAGGCACGCGCCGCTGCTGGCATCCCAGATCCTGATTGTGCAGTCGCGTGATGCCGATACCAGTACCAGCCGGCTGCAATCCAGCAAGAATACGACCGAATTGACTGAATCTTGATGGCCCTCGAGTATCTGTAGGCACGCGCCGCTGTAGGCATCCCAGATCCTAATCGTGTAGTCGTCTGATGCCGATGCTAGCCGGCTATAATCTGGCGAGAACACAACCGAATTGACCCAATCTCCATAGCCCTCGAGCATCTGTAGGCACGCGCTGCTACCCGCGTTCCAGATCCTGATCGTGCGGTCGTGTGATGCCGACGCCAGCCAGCTGCAGTCTGGCGAGAATACGACCGAATTAGCTGAATCTTGATGGCCCTCGAGCGTCTGCAGGCACGCGCCGCTGCCGGCGTCCCAGATCCTGATCGTGTAGTCGTCCGACGCCGATGCTAGCTGGGTACAATCCTGCGAGAACATGACTGAATTGACCTGCTTTCTATGGCCCTTAAGCATCTGTAGGCATGCGCCGCTGCTAGCGTCCCAGATCCTAATTATGTAGTCGCTTGACGCCGATGCTAGCTGGCTACAATCCGGCGAGAACGCGACCGAATTAACTGAATCTTTGTGGCCCTCGAGTATATGCAGGCACGCGCTACTACCTACGTTCCAGATCCTGATCGTGCGGTCGCGCGATGCCGACGCCAGCCAGTTGCAATCCGGCGAGAACGTGACCGAACTAGCCCAATCTCTATGGCCCTTAAGCATCTGAAGGCACGCGCCGCTGCTAGCATCCCAGATCCTAATTGTGTAGTCGTACGATGCCGACGCCAGCCGGCTATAATCCGGTGAGAACGCGACCGAATTAACTGAGTTTCTATGGCCCTCGAGCGTCTGCAGGCATATACCGCTACCGGCGTCCCAGATCCTAATCGTGTAATCATCCGACGCCGACGCCAGCCGGCTGCAATCCGGTGAGAACGCGACCGAATTAACCGAATGTCTATGGCCCTCGAGTATCTGCAGGCATGCGCCACAGCCGACGTCCCAGATCCTGATCGTGCAGTCATCCGACGCCGATGCCAGCCGGCTGCAATCCGGCGAGAACGCGACCGAATTGACCCAATCTCCGTGGCCCTCGAACGTCTGCAGGCACGCGCTCCATTGACTTGCGACTAGGGCGCCGACTGATACGGACCGAGATTGTTCCCTTTCAAAGGTGTACTTCACAACGCTAGCACTTGGGCTGAGCGTAAGTGGTAACTCATACGTCTGGAGAGGGTCCATCTCTATCCCTTGCCTATAAGACAGAATGAAACGGCGAGCGTCGTAGACAAAGTCTGTAAGCTCAGCTGTTACCGCCTTTCTCTAAGATTGTTTCATTAGCATTCGGTCGACAGGCGTCTCATATTGACCATAGACTTACCTGGAGAAACTGATCAAGCTTCGTTATTGTACGTACTCCCTCTGGTATACTTTTGATAAGGGCCAGAGCTTCTAGCCAGTAGAGATACTTTTCTCGCATGAACTTGTGAATTATGTCTTCCTCATCCTGAATGGCTGAACCTTGCATTGCATTATGAGCTGCAACAAAGTGGTCTATCCAATACACACAAGAATACTGCAACTCTGCGAGTGGATCAGGGTCTGGCACTTGGATCTTTTGGTCCGTCTGATCGCCTAGGCGTAGTCCGTACATATTGCGACGTAATTTCCTTGACAACATATCAAGTGATTTGGAAAAGACTGTCCAGTGTGTTCTCCCAGTCCCATGTGGGAAAATCTTGTGCGGTCCCTTATTGGCCAAATAGTCCTTTGCCGACTTATGCACGAAGTAAATAGTACCATCTCGGACGCCGAGAAATGAGCCGCAAAGCCGCACAACCTCTTCCAAATCCTGTCGACTTTTGGTAATTTCATCTGGCAAGCTAGTTATAGCCACAAGTTCTTCAAGTGTAATTGGGCGATAAGCTACAGCGGCAGTTGCCAGTATCTGCTGACAATCTTCTGCATCGTCAGACCCGCTTACTTGGTCCATCATTCGTTCGTAGAAAGCATCCAGTCCCGGCGGAATGTGATCATTGTCCAAAATAGAGCGAACATGTCGCCTTCGAATGCTTCCGAGATGCAGGCATACTAAAGAAACCCAAAGAAAGGTGTTGTTCGCGTTGGAATGGAGATGCCGAAGGACCTTCTCTCGCAGCTCGCCATCGTAGGAATTCTTTTTAGCTAGCTCACCAACTTTGTGCTTAATAAAGATGCGGACGGCCTCAGATAAGGAATCTGTATTCAGCTCAAGACGTAAAGGAAGTAGAGATCTGATACTGTCGAGGTCATTTTCAATATGGGGCCGATTACGACTGGACACAAGCAACTTGATACCAGGCAAACGCGACAGTGTTTTGGTGATGTATTCCAGGAGCTGCTGCAAACCATACGTGCATTCGTCAAGAGCATCAATGATCATAAAGGTCGTCTGAGACGTGAGACGCTCCAGAATTCTCCGCAATTTATCGGCGACGAAGACCCAACTGTTTGCATCTTCGAACACCGTCCTGCCTGCGTGTTCATGATCCAACTGGAATTCGGATATCAATGATGGCTCTTGGACGACCAGCATGTACAGAAGGCCACGGAGTACGGCAGTAGCACTATTAATCCTTGCATCTGTGGCCTGACAGAAGAAGTAACACAATGGGCCCAACTGCGGCTTAGTATTCTTCAGTTCATCAATTATGCCGCAGAGAAGCATCGTCTTGCCCTTTCCGGGGTCACCTTTGATCCACAGCACTTGTGTATCCTGAGTATTCCGCCACTGCTTAAAGTCGCCATTTTCTAGGATCCATCGGTAAGACTCCCGCAGCAAGCCGCCATTGGTTTGTTGGATGCGTTCCTTATCATAGTGAGGGTCAGTAATCCTTAGATCGCGGAGGATTGCCGTCCGTCTATCACTTCCAGAGGTAAAGTTGACATTTCCGAAGTTTTGCCCTATTTGAGATCCTCCATGGTTGCCGCCGAAATTCATGTCGAGACTTGAATGCGTCGTTTCGAATCCTGGCAATCGTGCTGTTCTTGCCATGGATGAAGCGTTGAGATGCGAAGTAGCTCGTACGAAATGGAGCTTGCTCTGCCCCTCTCACAGCTGCATGAGTATCACCCAGCTGGGCCAATCAACTCGCTCAGCCTTACTGTACACAAAACTGCCATGCTGATTGTACGATAAAGACGACAGTTTTAGTCACAGTGTTATGTTCTGAACCCCCAATTTGCACATTCGTACGTGAAGATGGCAGATCCTCTCAGGGTCTCTGCGAGAAGTGTTGGCATCATACTAGGGTACCTGCCCTCCATAGCGCCTGTCTCCTTGTTGCTATTATGCAAAAGATCGCGAACGCATTAGAAGTTATTAGGGACTAAGAAGCGATGTCGAATCATCTTGTACTAGCTTTCCCCTACTCTAAGACATTGGTCAGCGAGTATAGGAATCTCTTAGCAGCTTAGTTGCTCAGTATTCAAGATCTGTAATTTCTTCTTACCTACAAACCTGTAATGTCGTCCGAGGGAATATCTAGCGATAGACTCGACGGTCTCACTGAGGCAGATTTGGCAGGATTGAGTAAGAGCAGTAAGTAAAGGTAGCAAGCGGCTAGATATATATCTCCAAATTTACTTTCAATTCCCTAGTAGGGATAGCCACCTCATTGTGTGTCCTTACAACTAGATGTAGATATGATGTACAAGCTGACTACTGTACTGATATATGTTATTTAGGTAGGTATAATTCCCGCCGTGGTTCCTAGCTTAAGGAGAACTTACTATCGTAGTACGTATGGAGTTCCATCAACTAGTCCTATTATGGAAAGGGACCTCGGAGAAGAAGGGCGTCGGGGAAGGAAGCGCACAAGTAGTTGACAGAAGCAACAGAGCAAGAAGGACAAGAGGTCGGAGAGCGCAACGGACCAAGACTACAGGACAGGTAGGCAAGAGATGGAATGGCACGACGAGGCAGAGTAGGACAACAGTTGGAAGAGCAAGGACACACTCGATTAGACAACGGACAGCGAATAGCAAGAAGGACGCACCGGCGTACCTCATTAATAATACAGATTCAACACATAGGAAGCCACCCGAGCCCTTTCCCTCTTGACAGACGTATACCAACACCCCTTCGTTGTCTAGTACCTCCTCATCGGAGCCACGACATTACGAACTAGCTTCGCAGGGTAGTCAGACAACATGGACACAAGTGTTAAGAGCATGCAGATTCAGGTGGTGGATAGGTATGCAGCGAGCGCTAGCAGAGGTTCAAACTGGCACAACACGAGGTTCGGTAGACGAGGACACGGATGTCGAGATGGTAGTGGAAAAGGCCTATGAGCTTAAGAAGGCACTGTAGTCCTTACAAATACTACTACGGGAGCTGTTGTTCAAGTCTTAGAAGGATGAAATCGAGAAGGCTTTTCCTGCCTAAGAATCGACCCTGATTAGTTTCGGCACGAATCATAGGGGAATGCAGACGCATATTAATACTGACTCTATCTCATAGAACAATAGGACGTGAGCAACATACTGAATGAACAGTACTGCCAGCAATTTCGGCATGATTCTGACAATCCTGCAATTATACAGTAGAATAAGAACAGCTTTTAGTACCAAACACCCCATATACATCCACAGTCCCTTACCAGGCACATCACCAATCGGTCCCTGATGGGAAAGCACTCCAGCTATCGGTCCATTTTAGATGTCCCGTCGTTGGGCTATAATGTGGCATGACGCACGAGTCATGGATCATGCGTTCCAACATTCTTTCTCTTTCAGACTGCACTGAGTGATTTGGTCGACAGATCAGCTCCTGGGCTTGGCAGAGCAAGGAATACTGACGGGAAAAGAGAATGCTACGTTTCCCAGAAGTGTATTAATGAAGTCACCATATTTGGGACCTTCACATGGCCATCATGCTATTCACCATTCGCAGATATAGCAAAGAAGCCGGATAACGATAGAGATGCCAAGAGATGATCTGCAACACGGCACGGCCATCCGCGATCACCAGCAGCGGGCTTTCCGTCTTGCCGTCAAACTGCTACTCGAGTCAGTGATTCCACCAAAGAAGAGCTGTCTTCATGCATTGTCAAAACCTTCATATAGCAGATCGCACTCGTTACCAGGAAAAGATCGACGGATAAACGACATAGTCGAGTCATGTGGTGAAGATGGCCGGCATCATGAGACCTGGGGAGATCTGCAAACACCCGACATCGTAACATGAGAGGGCATTAACAGAAGCATTGCGTCAATTTGCAGCTGATCAATATGTGAGGATCTCTATCCATACTGTACTATTGCATGGGTTTTTACCGACTTGATCCCGAACATAAACAATGCCGGCTTGGCTTCATCGTAGCTTTGAAAGTGAATGGCCGGATTTGCGCACCTAAAGGGATGTTTTGCCGCCCATCTCAACAAGTCGGGTGAATGAATAGAATCTCCGGCAGCATTTGCACTCCATTTGTCAACTTTGTCGCTCTAAAGCATGCAAGTGGGATAGATTAAGAATCAGAGTAGTGCTGTTGACCAGAAAATTATTTTCTTGAAGGCAGTCTATTTACATTGTGGTAGATTCTGCGGTGGCGGTGAGCGGCCATATTTGCCTAATGCCTCCAATGCTCCAATGCCTCTCCGCCGAGGTACATGGTAGACGGATGTTGTTTCGGCATCAGGGGCGGAAGATGGTCCACATTAGGAAACTGAAACGATGCCATAATTACCTCCTATGCGACTCTGCACCGAGGTGCCCAGACCTCATTCAGCGGTAACGGCACCAGTGATTGCGGATCCATCAGGTGGACACTGGAAGTCTGGGGATGGGATTGATCGTCGGTCTGATCGACAGACTGGAGGCAGTTGATAATTGAAGATTGGAAACATTGGCCCCTGACCCAGAGACGTTGTTCTATTGGATGCTGGCGTATAATAACATCAAGAGTGACTAAGAGGCTCTATGCAGTCAGATTCCTAAACCTCAATGCCGCCGGCTGTTCTTTGTGGGGAATCGCACCGCCGCAGTCTGCCGCCACCGACCGTTAAGTTTCCACTCCGCTGTATCCATACCGCCGGTGGGTGCAATCATATGGCTGATCGTCGCAGCCACCGCCCCACTGGGCTGTTGGCCTCCAGCATTCTTCCCTGCAGATTTGCCTCTGCAGGTTCTTCAAAGCCAAACAACCACCAGCAACTGAGCTATCATGACGTATCACCCTGCTGAGCGGCGTTTCCTCCCACGCATTCTGCCTCGGCTCCCGGGCGATCTCTCTTTGATCTGTCAATTCTGTGTCGCCTTACCATTTGCTACGTGGTCTCTCGTGCTGTCCACTTCGTGCCATTCTTCTGTGGACACCTGCCTCGTATACTGTACCGAGGTAGTTCGGTGGCGACCCAAAACGGTAATGTGCAGCTCCAGTGGAATCAGGCCCAAGCGGATCCTCGACACTCCCAATGCCAGCCAGCTCTTCCAACATATCGGCCAGCTGAACTTGCATCCACGCAGCTTTGATTGGTTTCCAGACACTGCAGGTAATGAAGTGGCTTCCCAGCCTGTGGATGTTTCACTCTTCATGATACGTGTATAAGGACTCGGTCTGAAAGCCTCTTACGCAGCATTCTCTCTATACTCGGTCTAGTGCTTACTTCTTATACACGAAGTAGAGAGGCGCGGGCTGAATGATCAGTATACAGTATATGAAACGCAACAGTGTCGAGGTTTGCACGATGACCCAACAGGCTTAGTGACAGACAGCCTCCCTATTGTGTCGACCTGTTTCCAGCCACTATAGGGCTCTATCTCGCTGAGGTCCAATCACAACCGTCGAATTGCTCTTATGGAATTCTGTCTGCAGAAGTGTCTCCACCCAATGCAAGGTGAGGCAAATCACAGTTCCTCTACACCCCATTTCATACATCTGTCATTCCATATCGCTGGCCAGTCTATGCCTAGAGAAGTAATGGTGCTGATTCCAAAATCACACAGTGGCTGGAATGACGCCTCTCTCGACGCGTCATTCAGGGTCGGATTAAACATTGTTGCTGCTAGATTTGCTGTTACACATTGTAGGTTTACACATGGTACATTGTTCTCTTCTACAACATAGCATCTTTGTCTACTATATCTATACTCAGCTTCGTCGCTCATTCGATCACATTTCTTTTCATCATCATCAACAACATCACCAACAAGACATCAACAGCAATCATAACAATCACAACAGCAATTACTATTATAACTCTCAACACTCCATCAATCCTCCACTATCAACCAACGACCAACCATCACCCAAACAACAAACAAACCAACAATCAGCAAAATGCAGTCCTTTATCAGCCTCGCTCTTGCTCTTGCTCCTCTGGCCTCAGCTGTCGCCATCCCAAGAAGCTTCCCCAACACCACCACTGTGGCTTCGCCATCGTGTGGTTTCAACAACCTTCTGACCTGCGCCAACTCGACTTCCTCCGTCTCTCCTTACAAGGTTGTTGATGACGAACAGGTCTCCAACCAGTTCCAATACACCAACTACCCAGGCGTCCTCACTTGGTCAGAGTGCAAGGCAGCTTGCGAGAAGAACGATGGCTGCCAGTCGTTCAGGTACAACTTCGATCAGAACGAGTTCGTCACTGGTCTCACCTGGACTTGTGACCTCCTCTACAAGCCAGTCTCCGAATACACTGTCTCCATCAGCGACGCCGCCGAATGTGTACCTCTGACCACCTACTACGACGTCTCATGCGAGGTCCAGACTCCACTACTCTCTGACGATGTGACCCCTCTGTCTGATAGCGAGAAGGAGTGCGACTCATCAAGAACCGTCACCGACTTCGCTCGCCTCTTTCAGGACCAGATCTCTGCCCACAACGCTACTCAGCCAGAGTGCCAGGACCTGTGTGCGAGCACCACCGGTTGCAAGAGCTACTTCTACTCCACTTACGGTGCCGGCTCTTTCTACCCAAAGTACTCGCCTCACTCCTCGTACCCTCTTGCCAACGGTGGTAACACCACCAACATCTCCGACCTCGACCAGAACTCTGTCTGCCTGCTTCTCAGCGAGAGAGTCAAGGACTTCACTGTCGACGATGGCAACATCTACGTCCACGAGCTCTACGATCTCGGCTGCCCAACTAACTAAGCCTCTATCCATGCTGGCATTTTCATTTGATCGTTCCTAGCGTTTTTGCTTCTGTGAGATACCACATCTGTAATATAGATTACGACCTCAAAAATTCAATCATCAAACCAAATCTACGTCTCACTTTCCATTGTGCTTCGCTGCTATAGTGCTTGTTTTGGTTATCATGGTTTTCGTCGTCTCCTGTGTCGCATAGATTCCGAATTCCGATCTCGTATTTCCCAAGTGTTCTCCTTAGTTAAGATTGATCATGCAGATCGCTGGCCTAGTCTGAACGTCTTCCCAGAGTGGCAAATCAGATGAGATCCATGAGAGATTCCAATGACAGATGTTCAGGCCCCACGGCGACTTTGTAAGCTTCCAACGACAAACGATTTGGCAAAACGGCTACTCAATATCGCCTAGACGCTGTAGATCATTGCCCTTGTGGAGAAGCTCGCTGATTGGCTTCGCGAAACGCCCTGCGCAGGTCGGACCGAGCGGTGATTTGCTAGGTCAAACGCGCGTTCGGGGTCACTTCTCAATGCTCGCTTATAACACCAGCTTTATAGCTTTATCGAATTACCTCGGCATTCTAAACGTGAAGAGTTTTTCAGTGATGCCAAACTTGGAGGATTGAGTGCTTAAAAGAAGGACAAATTTACAGCGAGTGAAGGCTTGACACGAGCCTTCTATCAGGTTATGAGCTACTCAGGGTTAGGGTTAATATAGTATCTCCGCATACATCTCACAATTTCAAAGTATAATAAAACTTGTGATAGTTCCCTACCTTGAAGTCAGTATTGCACCACACTTCCACATGAAAGTTCCTATGGGTCAATAACAAAAACCAGGTGAATATTTGCTTGGAGGCTCGGATTAACCTGCTTGTATAGGAAAGTGTACAGAAACAAATGATCGGTGCTCAGGTACGAGGATAAGGTATGCTTATAGCTAAGATGCTTACAGCCCGGAAGTATGTGCTGCGAGACGTTTCGTCCCGAACCGCAGCTAGAGTGGTTTAGCTTCTCCACACGAAGCTGTCGCGCCCCAGACGCGGCACGCTTTTTGAGTCGCGTCCGACCTAGATTGGCATTTTGAATACTATGGTGATCTACGCTGTCGCCTTCGCCCATTTGTCAGTACGAAGTTGGCTGCACAATGAACGTGAGAGACAAGCAGTCAAGAGCACAGAAGGCGCGCAGATACCTTTCGGGTGGAGGAGTGCTGCGAGAGGACAGCGATGATGAGCTTGGACTGGAGGACCTCCCATGGGAGTGGTTGTACAGTGTGGATGGCAAAGAGATCGTGGGGGCACAGATGGGTGGATTCCAATGCAGAATTGGAGACACGGTGCTGCTGAAGGCACCTGCTGGCAACGAGGCTTGGGTAGCAATCGTGTATGGTTTCAGTGAGGGCGAGCTGGAAGATGATGATGGCCTGGTGGAAGTCAAGAAGAAGGCGACCATGATGTGGTTCTCGTCAGAGAGAGAGATTCGGAGCAAACGCAAGAGGATGGACTTTCTCGAAAACGAACTGTACATCACGGCAAACTTTGACGAAAACGCCCTGGAAACGATCAATGGCAAAGCTCAGGTCCTCGGTGTTGCGGCCTTCAACGAAAAGTATCCGACAGGGAAAGTGCCCAGAAAGGATAAGTTCTATGGAAAGACTTTCGTTTGCAGGAGAGGTGCAAATACCAGGACGGCCACGTATACCGACGAGTTCATTTGGGGGGATATATTCAAAGGGGAGCCGGACCTTGACAGTCTCGCAGAATTGGTGGAGACAAAAACGGTGAGAACACGCAAACGAAGGGCCAATCAAACTCGTGATCATGACGAATTTGTCGCTGGAGAGGGAGAAGATGGGAATGGCCCTCAAACACCGAGGAAGAGGAGAAAGGTTACTGCAGCCACCCCCTCCAGGAACAAAATCACACCCAAGAAGCTGGTGACGCCCGCTTCTCGGCGGATCGTCATGAAGAAGCCGCTGGAGTTCACACCACTCGGCACAAGAATTTTGTCGGTCGACCAGCTCAATGCCTCTCCATATCAGCAAGCTCGATCGACCTTGCATGTCTCTGCTGTACCGCATGCTCTACCATGTAGAGAGGGCGAATTTGAGACAGTCAACTCACATCTCGAGGCTGCCATCACAGCAGGTACTGGAGCGTGTATCTACATCAGCGGTACTCCTGGAACTGGCAAGACTGCCACCGTGCGTGAGGTCGTTGCAGGGTTACAAGGTGCTGTTGACGAAGGAGAAATGGATGATTTCGTCTTCGTTGAGATCAACGGAATGAAGGTGACCGATCCCCATCAGTCATACAGCATGTTATGGGAAGCTCTCAAAGGAGACAGGGTAAGCCCTTCGCACGCATTGGAACTCCTTGAGCGAGAATTCTCGACACCTTCACCGCGTAGAGTTCCGTGTGTCGTGTTGATGGATGAGCTTGACCAACTTGTTACCAGGAATCAGGGGGTCATGTACAACTTCTTCAACTGGCCTCAGCTGCGGCATTCACGGCTGATCGTGCTTGCGGTTGCGAACACTATGGATTTACCCGAGCGAACATTGAGCAACAAAATCTCATCTCGATTGGGCCTGACCCGCATCACATTTCCAGGCTACACTCACACGCAACTGATGGCTATAATCCAATCCCGCCTGGAAGGGGTCGGACAGGTGATTGTTGAAAGCGATGCTATCCAGTTTGCAAGCCGCAAGGTTGCAGCCGTTTCTGGTGATGCGAGACGCGCGCTGGATATATGTCGTCGTGCCGTAGAGCTTGCTGAAGCAGAGGTTGCACTAGACAATGGCGGCAAGGAGAATGTCGTACCAGACACACCCTCCAAAACCCCTGGCAGGCAGCCAAAGTCTGGCTTTCTACACGGTAGAACCCAGGGTATCGTTACGATAGCCACCATCAAAAAGGCAATCAACGAAGCTACCTCAACACCTCTAGCAGCGGCTTTACGAGGGCTACCTCTGTCCAGCAAGGTCTTCCTCTCTGCCCTTCTCGCTCAGCTAAGACGTACTGGTATCACTGAAGCCACACTGGCGGACGTCCTTGATGATGCGAGACGAATAGCTGTTATGTCTCAAAATGATGGCGTAAAGGAATACCTGCTAACTCCCGAAAGTACACTGAAGACGGATACCGCTTCTGACATGACACTACATACACCTGGGAAGCGCGGCAGACAAGCAAAGAGTCACTTTGGCGGAGGAGATGGTGATAAAGTACCCAGAGTGCTCGGCCTGGGTACGGCGGCTAATGAACTGGCCGAGGCCGGTATCATTGGTCTGGAACATCGTCACGGGAATAGAGCTGGTCGTGTACGGCTAGGTGTTAGCGATGAGGATGTCAGAGGAGCATTACGAGAAGACGTGGATTGTAAAGGACTTGGCTTTGATAATTAGTACTGGCTTCGAAGATACCCTATTTGTATGTATACGTACCGTCTACAAACGCAGAACTCGTTTGTCGTTTGCTCGTCTTATGGCCCGCCGCCCACCGGCCCGGGCAAGATAAGATGACGGGAAGACCGAAGTCGACGGGCAATCGGCCTTATCATACGCTAAACCAAACAATGCCAATAGAGAAGGTTGAAACGCTCCATTATGGGTAATATGGCTGTATGGGTAATATGACCATGATTCAGAGCTTGGTACATGACGAAGCGAATGTCCTACAGGCTCACTATAGTCCCCTGAAATTCGGCATAAGGCTTGCCATAGCCCTTCAAAACACGGCTCATGTACTACCATAGAAACTCAGTCGTTGAACACCTATACAAACAGCATTGTAAAGAAAAGGAAAGATGGCGGGTTCACAAGATGAGAAGTCACGGATCCTCCTCGTTGGTAGTGGTGGTATCGGCACCATCGCGGCCTACACCCTTTCGGTCGGTGGTAAGGCAGAAATCACCGCAGTATTAAGATCAAACCACGACGCAGTCACTGAGAATGGCTTCACCATTGATACAATTGAACTGGGCAAAGGTATCAAGGGTTGGAGACCACATTCGATAGTCAAGAAAGTTCCAGACGTGGCCAAAGACGACGTGGCGCCATTCGAGTACATCATAGTATCGACCAAGAACGTGCCGGACGTCAGTCCCACCGTTCTCGATATCATCGAACCGGCGGTCACTCCTGGCTATACCAGCGTGCTGCTGCTGCAGAATGGACTCAATATCGAGCGTCCACTCGTCAGCCGCTTCCCAGACAATGTCATCCTCAGTGGCGTCTCCATGATGGGCGCCACCGAAACTGCCGTGGGTGTCATCAGCCAGGACGACGCCGACGCCTCATTGGTAGGACCCTTCCCTGGTCTCAAGGTCGACTCTGCGAAGGCCGAGGCGTCTGGTCGGCGATTTGTCGAGCTCTACAGTGCTTGCGGGAAGGTCGACTGCACCTACGACTCGGACGTGCTGTCCACTAGATGGCGCAAGCTCGTCTACAACTCATCGTTCAACTCGGTCTCTGCCGCGCTTGGCATGGATGTCACCCGGATGCGAATGACCCGCCATGTCATCGACGACCTCATCAGGCCCATCATGCTCGAGATCAAGGCCGTGGCTAAGGCGAACGGTGTAAATCTACCGGACGATGTGGTGGACTATATGATCACATACGATCCCGTAGATATCTTCTTCACGCCCAGCATGGGCCAAGACGCTGCAAAGGTGTGTATTTTGGAAACACCGGTCGCAATGACCACCGACGAGTAGTTCACATTTGCATTCAGACAAAGCTGACCCAATTGCAGGGCAATTACCTCGAGGTCGAGACCATCGTTGGCGAGCCTGTGAGAGAAGCGAAGAGGCTGGGTGTACCTACCCCTACACTCGACATCATCTATAGTCTACTTAGAGGGCGGCAGGTCCTCGCAAAGGAGGCCAAGGGCGTGTGGAAGCCTCACTGGGAGGAAGGTAACCCATACGGTCCATAGGCCGTTGTAGGTATGGTGTTATGACTGGCACTCTTCGTTATGTTCTTCGTTAAAGCCACAATATCAATCACACTACAATAAAATATTTGAATGATGGTGGGTCGCTGCGAGGTCTACAAGCGACCTTGATAGCGGCTTTTAGTCCACTGACGTTAGTTACACAATAAAATCGGCGTTCGATCCACCAACTGAACCTGCTCTCTGTATGCTTTGTAGAAAATTCGCTGTTCGGATTCTGTTTATATGAAGAGCTTTCACTACAGTAACTGGCCCGCCCAAGAATCCACTCGCGGGTTGAATACATGGCAGGATGCAAGATGACATCCCACTCGAATACTCACGCCCTAGCTATACCAGGTTGAGTGACGTGCCCAACTTATAGTATGACTGTTTTCTTGGACAATAAATTTTGAGTGTCCTACCCTAATCGACTATACTTTTTTCTATGTCTTTATTTACCGTCAACGTAGGGAGATTCAGACAAAAACCGTAACGTTAAGAAAAGCTTTGAGGCCGAACAAGTCCAATCATGGGCAGCATACAAGAAATCACCATCCGCCCAGCGACGCTTCAAGATGTGGCTTCGCTGTCAACGATTGTAGCCCGATCATTTCATGGCAAGAACCAGTACATCCAAAAATGCTTTCCGGATACGACAGCCGTCAGAAATTGGTGGTCAGACTCCTTCTCAAAAGAAATCGAAGATGACAACTGTCGTCTCTTTTCGGCATTTGTGCCTAGCTCGGCTTCGCCTTCTCAGCCAGCTACTGCGGTTGGTGTACTCTGCTGTCGCCTCATGGGCGCAGACGAGAAGGGCAATGGCCTTTTTGACCTCATGCCCATGACAGCCGACCATGACCTTGGCCTGTGCGAGCCAATGCTTAGTGGTATGGCGGAGAACCGCGAGCGACTGATGCTGGGTCGGCCGCATTTCCTCATCGAACTCTTTGGCGTGGACGATGTCGTCAAGGGGCAGGGTGTTGGAGGGAAGTTGCTACAGGCGGCTTGCAAGTTTGCCGACGATGCTGGTCTAGGGACTTTCGTGCAGGCAAACGGCAATGCTAAGGCTTTCTACGAGAAGTTCGGATTCGTGCTGAAGACGACCGTGAAGATGCCTGAGAAGGAAGGGGTAGATGAGTATTCAGAATATATGCTTGTCAGAGAGTTTTCTGAGAAGAAATAAAAAGACGGCTGGCTTTGCTGGTTTGCATTCTGCTGTATTGAACAACTCCATCTAGTTGACATCTTATTCGTAACAAGCATTGCTTACAACGTCCCGTTCTACAGGAGGATGGCAGAGATGAGAAGAGAAACACCCGCCAGCATGCCACTTGACAGGCCCGAATGTTTAAGATTGGCTGCGTTGGAGTTACTCGGACTCGATGAGCCTGCACTGGTGGTCGTGCCAGTAGGTGGATTGTAGCCAGGAATAGTCCCGGTGGAGTTGCTACCAGCACCGTCTACAGCAGATCCATCCGCTCGCTCAATGAGGTAAATCTCACCTGTCGAGTCGCTGCTCATCCACAGCCTACCGGCTCCATCCCAAGCTAGTCCTACAGGCCGGAAGCAATCATCAGGACACTTGGAGTTGTCGACGTTGGCAATGATATCGGCATAGCCAGCCTGGCTATCCNATGGTGCGGTTGGCTCCCCAGTGTTTGCATCGAACGGAACTAAGCTTACTTTGTAGCCTGCTGGATCGTTACGATCCCAACTGCCATGGAAGCTGACCCACGCAGCCGTTCCAGCAGAGTTGAATAGGATGTCCAAAGGCGCCATGTGTGCTTCGAATGCCAAACGGGGGGCGACTCGAGTAGAGCAGATGGTGTCGTTATTGGTGGAGCTGAGGTTGNCTATAACGAACTGTGTGCCTACGCTGCCCTCAAAATCGGGGATGATGGAAGTGTTCCATGCTGCGTAACATTGAGGGTACCCGAAGTTGCCTCCTTGGTTGGAGGAGTGAGTGCCATTCAGGTAACCCATGAAATTAAGCTCCTCTGCTGGATTCGACTCATGAATGTCAATGCCTGTAATGGTGTGTTAACGACAAGTGTGAAGAGCAACCCATAAGCATACCACTGACCTTGACGAGCCATCTGGTCGACACTGTTTTCCACTGTATATATTCCTCCAGTTACAGGATGCTCATCAATACCGACGTCGTTCCTCACACCCCAAGCCAGAAGGAGTCCATCACGGTCGAAGTCGTAGGATACACTGTCCATCGTGAGATTTGTGATATTGAACGCCTTGACCTGACTGTGTCCAGTAGATATGTCTGATGCAAGGGGGTCGATGTTGCTTGTACTTCCTCTCGTCACGACCAACAGGCCGGGCGCCTTTCGGCTGAGAAGGAGAGTACGAGTAGTATGATCGGATGTGGTCATGTTGGTGACCAGTGTCCTGGAATCACCAGTGACGTTTGTCAAGGAGCTGTCGTATTGCCATGCGAACACAGCCTCAGGAGAAGAGGCGAACAAAACATTGCCATTGGGAGACAATGTGATACCGTGATTGAGCTGGTCGTTGGATATCACTGTCCGTTGCCCAGTCACAATGGTGCAATTACTCTGAGAGCCAATAGTCAAGGCGGTGACGCCTTTACCTTGTTCTACAACGAGGAGGTTGCCAGAGGTGTCGAAATGCAGTCCTCGTGGCGAGGTCAATTTGTTAGCCACAAGCCGTGCGGTATATCCAGTGGCAACGGATGGTTCTGGGTGTGATGCTGACAGCGAGGACGAACATCCATACGACTCTGCCAGAACAGACAACGCTGGTGACAAGAGGAGGCCAACGAAGGCTCTCAAAATGGTGAATACCCTCATGGCTGCCTGGATACTCAGAAGTCCTAGAATGCATTCTCGACAAAGTCATAGAAGCCTCTGTGGATATATACCCGCCCTTTCCCGTTTTGACTTCTTGGACTTGCCACATCGTAGTGTGGTGTGCATACGTCTTCGCTGCGGGGTACAAAGATATAATATGTCATCTCTGCTTAGTGGACATTGTTCAGGCATTTACGAGCTTTGAGCGAAACTAGTCGTATCAGGACCTTTGGATGATCTAGATCTTTATCTTGGAATGTAGATATTCTTTTGATGTTCAGATCATTTAGGTGGCACTATCGGCAATGATGCAATAGCAATGAGCTGGACCGATACCGTCCTAATCCAGACATCTGTTACTGCAACAAGCGTTCTGAGAGAAACGGTAGGGTTAGAGGGGTCTGCGAATCGTACATTTGCTGGACCGATGGCCTGGTATTCCTTTCTAATATTCGTGTTTCATCGGCAAGGCGGCTGGGCGACGTTGTTGTCCACGATCAGTCAGTTCGATAGTCGTCCATACAGACCACAGCATGTAGAATCAAGCCACCATGAACACCTGCACCGCTTCGTCAAACCCATTGGGATCTATGTCTACGGGATGGGCGGCCGCGTTCAGGATCTAGCAATAGAAGATCTGCCAGCCCAAACGTCAGGCTAAATCAAGATGAGAAGTTGCAAGAGTGTTAGTATAACTATACCACATGTAAAGACCCACTGGAAACGTTTGCTAGCCACCAGGAAGAAGGTACAGTAGAGACATGGAAGAAAAAAGCCAGAGTGGCGGGATAATGCCTGAGTACGGACTGGACTGGAGGTGAATAAAGAACAGGTGCTGTTTAGGGGTCCCGTCCAGAGTCTAACCGGATGGAAGCAGCAGTGTGGGGTTCTTTGGTCCCGCAGCTTTTCAGTTGGAGAAGGGAAGGCGGAAAACATCCCACCTTTTTGCCAGCAACTTTTCTGGCCCTGTTGATACCTAAACTATAACAGCCTTTTTCTCCCCTGCTCCAATTCCTTTCCCTCCTTCTCTTCCTCCCTCTATCTCCCTCTCCATTTGGATTATCCTCATTCATTCAGCAAATCCACACACTCATCCACAACAATGTCTGCCCCAGCTGCTCAGTTCAAGGTCGCCGACCTCAGTTTGGCCGCTTTCGGTCGTGCTGAGGTATGTTCCACTCTGCCAGGTTCAATTGCTACTGTGCTGGCCTCAAACTAACTTCCTCGACAGATCGAGCTGGCCGAGCACGAGATGCCTGGTCTTATGGCCACCCGTGAGAAGTATGCTACCGAGCAGCCTTTGGCCGGTGCCCGTATCGCTGGTTGCCTGCACATGAGTGAGTGCATACATTACCAATTCGATACAATACGGCTCTGCTAACCAATTCTGCAGCCATCCAGACCGCCGTACTTATCGAGACCCTGAAGGCTCTCGGTGCTGAGATCACCTGGACTTCATGCAACATCTTTTCCACCCAGGACCACGCCGCTGCCGCCATCGCCGCTGGTGGCACCCCAGTCTTCGCTTGGAAGGGTGAGACTGAAGAGGAGTACAACTGGTGTTTGGAGCAGCAGCTCAAGGCTTTCCCATCCGGCAAGCCTCTCAACCTGATCCTCGACGACGGCGGTGATCTCACCAGCCTCGTCCACACCAAGTACCCTGAGATGTTGGAGGGCTGCTACGGTCTGTCTGAGGAGACTACAACTGGTGTGCACCACCTGTACAAGATGCTCAAGAACAAGGGTTCCAAGGATGGTCTCCTCGTCCCAGCCATCAACGTCAACGACTCTGTCACCAAGAGCAAGTTCGACAACCTCTACGGCTGCCGTGAGTCGTTGGTGGACGGAATCAAGCGTGCCACCGATGTCATGATTGCTGGCAAGATCTCTGTCGTTGCTGGATTCGGTGATGTCGGCAAGGGTTGTGCTCAGGCTCTCCACGCTATGGGTGCTCGCGTTCTCGTCACTGAGATTGACCCTATCAACGCCCTGCAGGCCGCCATGGCCGGTTACCAGGTCGTCACCATGGAGGAGGCTGCTCCAGTTGGACAGATCTTCGTCACCACCACCGGCTGCAGAGACATCCTGGTCGGCAAGCACTTCGAGGCCATGCCAGAGAACGCCATTGTATGCAACATTGGCCACTTCGACATCGAGATTGACGTTGCCTGGCTCAAGGCCAACGCCAAGGAGGTGAAGGCTATCAAGCCCCAGGTTGACCGCTTCCTCATGCCAAACGGTAGGCACATCATCCTCCTTGCTGAGGGTCGTCTTGTCAACCTTGGCTGTGCCACTGGTCACTCTTCTTTCGTCATGTCTTGCTCCTTCACCAACCAGGTCCTTGCCCAGATCATGCTGTACAAGGCTGGTGACAAGACCTTCGCCAAGAAGTACATCGAGTTCGCTCGTGCCACCGAGGCTGAGGAGGCTGGTCTCGTAAAGACCGTCGAGGAGTCTCAGAGCAAGAGCACTGTCGAGCGTATGGCCGTCGGTGTTTACATGCTGCCAAAGATCCTCGACGAGCAGGTCGCCATTCTCCACCTTGACCACGTCAACGCCCACCTGACCAAGCTCACCCCCAAGCAGGCCGATTACCTCAGCCTGCCAGTTGAGGGTCCATTCAAGAGCGACCTTTACCGCTACTAGATTGTCTGCATTGAGCAGCTTCCAGTAATTTTCAACACATAAAACGGTTGGTGGGGTGTTGCGGCTATTGCATAATTTGCATGACGGAATGATGGAAACGATTCAACTCTTTCGCGCGTGATACCCAATAGGAAGCGTCGGACTTTAACTGTCTTCAACGGCATAGAGCGTACAAGAGAAAAAGAAAAAGGGAAATTCGCATCTGCCCGGCGTATGAGGCGTTCTAACAAGCAGAGCAAACCTCGTCCTGAGAGTTTTGCCATGGGAATTTACAACTATGATGCCTGTAGGTCTAGATACTATCTCGAATCACTACATGACTGCATCGCCAAAACAGGTCTTCCTTCGTTTGTTTGTAAGATAAAGAAATGCTCGACCATTCCTTCCGTTTGCAGCACGCCGGAACTCAGCGTGCTGTTTTGATACTTAACTGTTGTTTCTGTGTCAATGCCAGGTTGCCTATTTCACCCAAAGCTCACCTCCTCGTTCCTCGCCTGTCGTTCAGAGGTAGGTATTGAAAATGGACCCTGCATTCGATGCCACAACCCGAATTAATTGTATAGCTGAACAGTGCAATGCCCCTCATTTCGGCAGCTAGAAGACCACAAAATCTACGGTAGGACTTCCTCTCCTTGCAGGACTTGCGCAACCCACCATCGCACACTTTCGTGCACTACCATTCGGCGATTCAAGGATCTGTCTTCGGGTGCATGTCGCAAAGAGTGTTGCACAAAGTTTTCACTAGACACTGTTATAAACATGACAGCTCACGAAGCGCACGATTTTCTCAACTTGGTCGTACGATTGCAACCACACCACCTTACGGGACAGCGCAAGCGTAGCCCACTTTGTTGGTTGCAACACAAGTTGGAAGTGCTTGCAGCACAAGTGGATGTTCATCCTTAAGAGGTGGAGATTGTGGCCACAACATTACCTACCAACGCTGTACTGTACGTCATGGGCTCGCAAGGGCAGTCAACACACATCTCTCCTTCGTGGCGTCTCGATTGACGGGAGGACCCCTTCTCATACAGTATTTCATGATTTCCAGACCGCCAGCCGACATGTTTGCCTAGCAACTCCGCACGATGAATAGATAAGTTGATCATCGCCTGGGTCGGGAAGGTGTTGAAAGCGAGTGCCATTTACCTTGCTTCGCCCAGACGCGAGAAAAGCAGACAATTGGACTCGGACGGGCATCTCAACCCAGACCAATCTCATGCATGACGCTTATGCGGGTGTTGTCGAGGGCGCACCAACGAGCAAGCTCCCGCTGCTCCACACCATTTGCTGGCCCCTCGTCCCCGTTCCCGTACGTGGCGCGAAGCGTGCCCAAGCGCATCAAATCACGAGTCATCCCAGTTCTCGAGGCGTCTGAACATCCTCTCTCTCAGGATTGGCGGTGAAGGCTGGCCGACAGGCAGGGTCTTACGGCAGTGGGAAAAGTTTGGACCATACCCAGACCTGAGCAACGATGGCTGGGTGGTGTCTGACTGTAAGCCCAAATCAGGCGCATCCCAGCCCTTTACTTCTTGCAGCCTTAGCGAGAAATTTCTCTGAGGGTTGAGGAGCGTCTGTCCAGCAGGACCGCAGCGCACGCTGCCCGAACCTCGACGAGACGAGATGACATGCGCAAACATGCATGCAGCTTGACCCTACTGTAGAGGCAAAAAGTTTTCTCCGCCAGTCCTGGTTATCGTAATACCTACGTACAAACATACGTGTCGCCAGCAAGTCACACCCTCCCATCCACCCACCCACACCCCTTCTCGCTGCAGCTCGAGCAGCCTCTCACGGTCGATAAACATATCCTCTGCACCTTGTCCCTCACCTGAACCCCTCCAAGACAGGGGTTGCGGATGAAACAGATTCCTCTCTAGATATTGTCCCTAAGGAAGATCCCAGTTGTCCTGTGCGGCTCGGAACCTCTGCGCGTCCAATTCGAGCTTTCTTGAGATACAACCAGAGAGAAGCCCAAAAGTTGAACCCTGCTTTTTTGGGGTTAGTTTTCCCGCGCTGTCTTGCACTTCAGCACCACCAAAGCGACCAACCAACCACCTTGCAGACCAGCGAACCTCCCCTGTTTTCGAGTATTATTGGTGACTAGGTCGCCTGATCCAGTCTCTACTGACCTGTTCGTCTGCTTATCGGGAAAGGGAGACTTTGAGGCCGGGGATATCTTCAACAGCCTCACCATTTGACGACACTACGAGACCCGCCCAGAGTCGGCTTCGCGCGCTACATCGCCTTCCATGACAGCCGGATTGACGACCAGTTGCAGCGCGATCGCATACCTGCCTAATGGCGACTCTCGCCCCGTTTCCGGTCGGATCTTTCCCGCACAATGCATCGCGCGAACATGATTCACACTGGAAGGTACCCAAACCCTTTGAGACTGGATACGATGTCTATTCGCGCATACGAGCTCTCGTGAGTTTATGGGGTGAACGGAACATCGCCAAGAATGTTGCGCTGGATCGCAGCACCCTGTCACGCGATGAGCGGTTTGCTGTTCCTAGACAGTGGGAGGTTTCTTCTGAGGATTTATATGTGGAGGATGATCAACTTCCTTCCTACTCGGACGCAACCGCCGATTTACCTCCAGACTATACATCCACCGATGCGCGCGCGTGCGTGGGTCTAGACCGATATGCTGGCCTCATTAGCAAGGCCGACAGCCTACGTGAGAGGTCAGCATTGGGTTCATATCCTGGGGAAAAGAAGAATCCATCTGGTATAGATTGGTACACGCCTGTCGGTGCCAGGACTCATGCAAACAAGAAGAAGAAGCAGGCCCTAAAGGCTGCAAAAGCTGCAGAAGAAGCACCAAAACCTGATGAAGGCGGCAGCGAGGAACCACCGCCACCTCCAGAAAATAACGGCGGTGGTGATGCAGGAGGTGGTGACGCGCCTGGGGGTGATGGTAACGGAGCAGGAGGAGATGGTGGTGGAGACGGCGGTAGCAATGGCGGCAACGACCCACCAGAAGGAGACGACGGCGCGAACAACTCTGAGGAAGCACCGGCAGAGAGCACAAAGAAAAGCAAGAAGAAAAAGAAGGCGTCAATATGGGACGAGCTCGAGACACAGGAGACTGTAAAGAAGCCTGAAGAAGCGGAACCTCTTGTTCAGGAAGAGGTCAAGGCTGTCGAAGACCCAATTGTAGATGTACCAGCCAATCCGGACCCAACTCCCATAGACGATTTTGCTGCCTTTGGGCCAGTCAGCAAGAAAAAGAAAAAGAAAGGCAAAACCGCCGAGCCTGAGCCACCACCAGAGCCGGAACCTGAACCAGAGCCAATTCCTGAGCCTGAGCCGCCACCTCCAGAACCTGAACCCGAACCGACACCACAGCCTGTCGAGCCTCTGGCCGATGATCCGTGGGGCGCGTTCAGCGCTAGCACCAGCAAGAAGAAAAAAAAGAAGGGAAAAAATGCAGAGCCTGAGATCATCCCAGACCCTGAACCAACACGTCTAGTCGAGCCCGAGCCCGAACCCGAGCCAGAGCCTGTCCCTGAGCCTGAACCAGAACCAGAACCAGAACCTGAACCAGAACCAGAACCTGTAGTAGAAAAGGCGGAGGATCCTTGGGCAGACATGGGCGCCGCCACTGGCAAAAAGAAGAAAAAGAAGAAGGGTGCGGTCGTGGAACCCGAGCCGATCCCAGAGCCAGCACCCGAACCGGACCCTGTGGTCGATCAGGGGAACGATGGTAATGATGACATGAATTCCTGGGGCGATTGGGGAGCACCGACTACCAAGAAAAAGGGCAAAAAGGGAAAGGTAAGTCAACTTCATTTCGTCGGTAGAATTGGGTCGATACGATCGCATCTGGCAAACTCTCTTATCGCTCGACATCAGCACGATGTTAATGAGTTGTGCTGTCGTCGTTAGAGTATATGTCAAAATGTACTGACCGATTGCAGGAGGACCTCGCCGGTGAGGATAACAAATTTTCGGAAGTGAACCTCGATGACAGCAAAGGAGCACCTCAACTTGATCTCGATCTTGGTCTTGGAAGCGATTCGAAGACCAATACCGGTGACCTCGGTGGGTGGGGTGATTGGGGAACTGGGGGTGGCATTGGTAGTGGGGGTAACAGCTGGAATTTCAGTGGCGGTGATGCCGACAAAGACAAAGATAAGTCCAGCAGTTCCGGCTGGAACTTTACATCATCGGATTCTAAACAAAACAAAGCCTCAGGCGATGGGTTTGATTTCAACTTTAAGGATTCGAACGCCGACCCGGCTGCAGGGCTTGTCTCGGCACCTGCTGATGAATGGGGCTCGCTTGGGACGAGCAAGAAGGACAAGAAAAAGAAGAAAGGTGCTGCGGCAATAGACCCTGAGCCAGTAATAGAGACCCCTCCACCACCACCTGAACCTCCTGTGCAAGCAAAGCCGGCAGAGGAAGATATATGGGGGGCTGTGGGAGGGATGTCAAAGAAGGACAAGAAGAAGGCAAAAAAAGGCGGCGCTTTCTTAGAGCCTGAACCCGAACCTGTGGTGGTTCCAGAGCAACAAACCGAACCGGTAGTCTCAGACGGGGAAAAGGGTAAGGAAGACGACCCATGGGGATGGGGCGGTGCATCAACCTCTAAAAAGAAAAAGAAAGATTCTAAAACTATTGAGCCAGATCCCGTTATCGAAGAACCGCCAGCTCCAGAGCCTAAACCCGAACCCGAACCGCCGGCTGAACCTGAGGTGCCAATGTCTGCTAAACAGAAGAAGAAAGCCAAAATGGCGGCCAAAAAGGGGACTGAAGCAGCTGTGATAGAGCCAGAAAAGCCTAAGAGTCCAGAACCAGTGCCAGAGACTGTAGAAGACAAGGCAAACGACGAAGCTTGGTCGAACTGGGATGCAAATGCCAACAAGCCCACGGAAGCCTGGGGCGAAGAAGGAGGGACAGCGCCAGCAGATCCTGCTGGGGATGACTGGCTTGGAACAGACGGCTGGGGCGATGTCGGTAAGAAAGACAAGAAAGGGAAAAAGGCTGGCTCAGATGCTTCTGGTGCAGGTTCTGGTTCAGACAAGAAGTCCAATGCCGGCACAGAGTCCAGCTGGGGTTTCAGTTGGGGTTTTGGTGGGTCGAAGAAAAAGAAGAAGGAGTCTTCCAAATCAGATAAAACCAGTTTGCCAGAACCAGAGCCCACCTCGCAAGAGCCGGAGCCTGAACCGGAGCCTGAACCGGAGCCGGAGCCTGGAGCAGATGGAAGCCTGCTTTCCCCAGTCGCGATTGAGGAACCGAAGATCGAAGAAGAAGTCTTACCCTCTTGGACTACTGGTACCAAGAAGAAGTCCAAGAAAACAGATAAAAGTAAGGGATATACTGAGGTCACTGAAGCAGATCCTGAAGGCTCAGTCCTACAACCCGAAGCGATTCAGGACAAAGGTGCGGAGGAAGACCCATGGGGCTCCTGGGGCAACACTGGAAAGAAGGAGAAAAAGAAGAGCAAAAAGGACACCTTTTTGGAGCCACTGCCCTCACCTCCCCCGGAAGAAGCGCCAGCTGAGAACCTTCTCGATGTAAGTGAGCAGCCTGCTGACGATATTTGGAATTCGGGTACCACGTCGAAGAAAGACAAGAAGAAAAAGAAGAACGCGGCCGCTGCAATCACTCCAGAGCCTGAGCAGGAAATGACAAAGACTAAATCCCATGGATCAGCTTCTCAGGAAGATGCTCTTGTTGACTTGATGGATGAAGAAGCTGGTGATTTCAACGATGTTCAGCAGGATCCAGAGCCGGAAATGAATGCCGATCCAGAACCTTCGACTCAGAAGATAGAGAAGAAGTCGTCTTCGAAGTCTAACAAGAGCTCTTCCTCGGGATGGGGAAGTATCTTTGGCGTTGGAAGCAGCGGTAAATCCTCCAAGAAGGACAAGGATAAGGAGAAAGAAAAGGAAAGAGCCAAAAGAGAGAAAGAGGAACGAGAGAAGGCAGAACAAGAAGCAGCAGAAGCTGAAGCCGCAGCTGCAGCCGAAGCCGAGGCCGAAGCCGAAGCTAAGAGAAAAGCTGAAGAAGATGCGTTTGCTGCTGCCCTTGGTGAAGATCCTAATGATATCATGGAAGTGATAGAGGAGCCCAAACCTAAGTTGTCTTCGAAAGAAGCCAAAAAGAAAAAGAAGAAGGGTCTGCTTGAGCCTGAACCAGCGCCAGAGCCTGAACCTGAACCTGAACCCGAACCTGACCCTGTCGTACAAGAGGAAACCTTCGAAGACACTTTGCAAGAGGTCCAGCAGCCTGAAAGGGCAGCTGGATGGGGCTTTTGGGGTTCCTCACTGCAGCCTTCCAAGTCGCCTGGCCAAGATGCGGTTGGAGGAGCTAGCCTTCACGACCCGTGGGGCACCAATGACAACCCTGATGGATTGGAAGACTTGATTGCTTCACCTTCGCGCGATACGGCTTCATCCAAGAAGAGCAAGAAGTCCAGCTCCAGCATTCAAGACCGTATCGCTGCTCTTGGTGGTGAGGCGAAGTCCTCGAAGAACGGGAAGAAAGAATTAAGCCCATCGCCACCTCCTTTTGAGCCGGAACCAGAACCCATCGTGGTACCTGAACCTGACCCTGTGTTTGAGCCTGAGCCAGCTCCCATCGAAACCAAGCAATCCAAAAAGGACAAAAAGAAAAAGAAGTCCAAGGCGGTTGAACCGCTGCCGGAACCTGTCGTTGAGCCAGAGCCGGAACCGGAACCGCCCATAGTGGATGTTGTCGAGCCCCAACCTGGGAAATCCTCGCCTATTCCTGGCGGATTCCCAGGTGAGGATCCAGCAGAGTTTGAACCCGTCGTTCCAGAGCCCCATCAGGAGCCAGAGCCGGATCCTGAACCGATCGTTGTACCAGAGCCTGTACAAGCGTCTCCCCCCAGCAAGAAGAAGTCATCGAAGGACAAAAAGTCCTCTAGCAAAACGAAGTCCCCAAAGAGGGCTGAGTTCGTCGATCCTCTCCCTTCACCACCGCCTCCCGTTGAACGTGAAATGGATATTGATGGTACGTTTGACCAACCTCAAGATATTGCGGCGACACCTTCGCCTCAGGAGTCGCCGAAGATGAAGTCTTCGTCCAAGAAGGAGCGGTCAAGAAGCACTCGCGAAGAAGGTGCCTCATCAGGCTCATGGGGATTGTTCAACGCAGCGGCACCACCTTCGTCGAGTTCAAGGAAAGAGGCGCGATCTTCTCGCCACGAGTCCTCTCGGCATGAACGTCCTCGACGTGATTCTTCCCGACATGACACGTCGCCAGTCAAGGAACGACCTTCAGGGATGTCACGGTCGAAATCCGAGCGTAAGTCTAGCCACCGCGACACAGATACGAAGTCGAGGTCTTCTGGCTCGGACAAAGCGAGCAGATCTAGACCCAGCGCGTCACGAGGTGTGAGCTTTGGTGTCTTTGGCGCTACCGCCCCAGTATCTGCTCCAGCTCCGGCTGCTGCTGCTGCCGCTCCTCCACCGCCATCTCGATCCAGGTCCCATAGGCATTCCACCTCATATCCGGCACCGAGGTCATCCAGACGCAATTCTGTCATGGAAGACTCTGGGCTGCTTTCGCCACCTCCTGACGAGCCAGACCTCAAAAATATGTCGGCAAAGGCTGCCAAAGTTATGGGTTTCATGGGCACCAGCGACAAGCCGACTAGGCCTGAAAGATCACGCAGGTCTAGTCGCGTGCCTGACCCATACGCCCTTGATGACGATACGGTTATGGTAGACCCACCCAAGAGCCGAAATCGGGAGATTCCTAGAGATGAGCCTGCTCGCGAAGACCGCAAGAAATCAAGACGTCCAAAGCACGACTCTGCGTACATGTCTGGGGGCGCTGGTGCCGGCCTGGCAGACGATGCGGTCATGGTTGATCGGCCTGCAGACGATGCCAGATTCTTTTCAGGAGCTGAAGACATACCATATGGGGAACGACCGTCACCAGTGAAACGGTCCAATTCCTTCGCCAAGAAAGGATTGATGGGAGGTCTTCTGGGAGCGTTTGGCTCTGCCAAAGCTGCGGCGTCAGAGCGAAGACAGAGCAATAGGCCATATGAGACCGACGGCGTGCCAACCGAACGTAAACGGGGTACAGGTCTCGAAGAAGTTAGCCAAAGGCTCCGAAGAGAGGATAGAAGCGTCAAACGATCTCGGCAAGACGAAGGCATACCCGACCCATCTTACCCCACAGATATCGAAGCCGAAGCTAGGGAAGCGCGTAGAGCCGAGCGAAAGGCTCGAAAGCGAGCAGAAGTTCAAGCCGCAGAGGAGCAGGTGGCACGGGCGGCAAGCGAACGTGACGCCCGCAAGGTCAAAGTACGGCAAATGCAAGCGGAAGCTGACGAGCGCGAGGCTCTACGCAGGCGCGAAGAACGACATGCTGCCAAACGGGCGGAACGCGAGGCCCGTAAAGCCGAAGAGGCACGTATTGCTCGTGAAGAGGAAGCCAAAGCGGTCGAGCGCCGAGAAAGACGACGGGAGAAAGAGCGTGTGCGCTCGGCAAAGGAGGAATCCTACCCCGAGCGACCAAAGCAATCTGAACGCCGCAGAACTTACGTCGACCCAGCACCCGAGGATGAAGAAAGCAGAAAGATTAGACGGGAAGAGCGAAAGCTACGGCACACGTTGGCCTCGTCCAAGCACTCGACGAGCGACCGATCTAGACCGTCTCGCAGGACGACAGAGTACGCCGAGGAGTACCCTGATAAGCGCAGTGGTGAGCCGTTACGCCGTTCCGCAAATGGGGATGCTTCTGCATCCGCGCAGGCAAGAGCTGACCGGGTGAATTTCTCTCCAAAGCCCGGAGGTGATAAAACGTCCTCTTGGGTCCAACACATGACCGATGAGCCACCACCTCCGCCACCAATCGAACGGACCATCATCGATGCGCCGGCGTACTTCGCCCCTGACGACACACCCGACCCTCTAGATGAAGGCAGTGCACGAGAGTTCCGAAACATGCGCAAGAGACTTGATGAGGAGGAAGACGAGCGGATCCGTCGTAGCCGTGACGGAATTGAGGATGGGGTCAGAACCCACGGGTCGAGCGAGCGTGACAGGAAAGGCGCGAGCAGAGGTGTCGTGAATATGGACGAGTTGGCGGGAGTCAAGACATTCGATGGCAGACCGGCGCTACCGGGTAAAAGAGGAAGCTGGCTTAAGAAGTTTACCGGCTTGTGATGCTTTAAGGAGAGGGTATATGGAAAGGTCATAGTACGGCTGGGTTAGTGGCCCATTCAAAAGGAAATATAAAACAACAAAACTAAAAGCCGGCTTTGGGTATCTTGACGATGCCCATTGGGCCGTAGCACGTACTCATCTGCAGAGGGAGAGTACATGCATGAGGAAAGGCTGTGCTGGCACCAGCCGTCAACGAACGACCTGCATTTCTACGAATAAACATCCTCAGGAGTTTTGCTTGGGGCTTTTTAGGCAGATTGTGTGGCATGTGCGATTGTTTCTTTCTTTCGGAGATACCCTTCTATTACAGACAACGAGTACTCATTAGGTACCGTATGGAAGCATTTGTTACTTTCTACAATCTGCGCGATTATCGGGATACCCGTTGAGCGTTCACTCGTGATGCTAGTAATGCGCTACTTTTAGCTGTAGGGCTTCCCAATCTGGTCGGGAGGCCGAGCTTATCTTGGGACGGAATGGGATTGATGAGAGGTTGTGTCACAACGGGACTGCTTCAACAGTTCCAGGGCTTGAGGGTTTCATACGGATATTGCCGACATATATCAATACTGACCGTCATATCTCATTGAGATCGTTGCACATGCTTCATAAATAGATGTCACCCTTGGATCAACGCTGCAAAGCAGATGTGACACATTTTGCTTGATAAGATCTTAGACCTCCCTCCAAGTCATACCTGGTCGCTCATACCCAGGGGTCGAGACTGCGTTGGAATCGCCAAAAGGATTGTCCTCGTCTTCTTCAACTGGGTCAGGGGAAGGTTGCCTGATCACAGGAACAGGTGGTGGTGGAGGCAACGCGATACTGGTCGGACGAGGTGGCTTTGCTGGGGCGGAGGGGGCATTGATATGCAAGGCCGAGAGTTGTTGGGCAGCAGCTGTCTCACTGACCGTTGGCGCTGGCGGATGCTCCCAGGCATCGCTATCACTGTCATCAGAGGTGCTTTTGTCCATAATTTCGTAAGCAGTCAGAGCCTTGACCAGTTCGTCGTTTGCATTTACTAGACTGCCGATCCAGTCGTCTGATTCAACATGCTGAATGTAAATGAGGATCTGGCGGCGAAGACGTTTGCAAGTCTCGAAGCGACGGACCACCTCAGCATTTTCCGAGACACGCTCATGCTCGCGGTTGACAAGTTGGAGGCCGTTGAGGAGGTTGGTAGAGGCGATGGATGCCTGCGCTATGCTCGTGGTCATATTGTCTTTTTCCTTGGCCAAATTGAACCGCTTCGATTTATCTTTCTTCTTCGACAGCCGGGAGCTGTAAGTAGAAGAAGACGTCTGGTTGAGAGTCACCGGGTTTGATGCTCGAGCAGGGACTGTGGACGAGCTCGGAACAGGAGGTGGCGACTTGGGCACAGGGCTAGTGGTGGTATGGACCATACTTGGACCAGGCACGTTATGACTGTCTACGTCCTCCGTCTCGGAATCTACTTCGGCCTGTTGAAGCACCTTCTGTCTGGCTACTTGCGGTCGCTGGGTTTTAGGCAGTTGCCGATAGAGCTGAGCTATACTCTCCAGACCAGGCGTGGTTTTGTAGGCATTGGCCCACTGAACGAACAGGACCTGGCACTTCTTCCTAACGGTGGGATCGACCACCTCATCCCGTGGAAGTAGTCTCAGTCTCTCCAACAAAGGCTCGTCGGCGAAAGTCCGCTGGAAGCGAGAACCCCCATTCTGAATCAAGCCATCTATGATAGTCAAGGCTCGGATTTGACGATGAGAATTGCCGTATTTTCTTAGAATCGGTCAGTCAAGTGATCATTGATACTCTGTCAATATGCCAGAAAGGAGCTTACAGCTTCTTCCGAAGTGCTCTGGCGGCCTCTGTCGGACCCGAAGCCTGGATCTTGATGACCTCGATCAAGTCGACTATCCCAGATAGATCATCTTCTTCAAATTGCTCACTAGTCATGCGGTCGACATGTACCGTGACGGCGCTGTACGGTTTCTTCTACAGGGCTGTCAGCAACTCAAGAAAGGTATATCAGATGTGATCAGTACTGGTGTCGCACCTCTCTGAACATCTTGAAGCTGCTGAGTCGTAGATGTGTCTCTTGGGGAAAAGCTTGTTGATCTACAACTATTCACGACGAGACAGGTGGTGCCGTTGGTAGCTCGCGTGATATCAATAGGTGTGGTGAGGTTGTGGTATCTGACTGCCAGACCGCGAACGTCGTTGCCAAGCTTGGTAGTCTGCGAACCTGGAGCTCCCTGAGACCAATATATACAGCCACAAGCACGCGAGCAACCGAGCAGAAATGTCCTTATTGGAAGGTGGTAAAAAGGTTACCAGACAGTAAAGTGGTAGAGACCCGTAAACAGAATCTCCAGCTCCTCCTCTCCCTTTCCCCTCCACACGTCTGGTCAGCAGCGGGACGGATGTATGGAAGGCGGCGCTTGCTGATAGGAGCTCCGATAGTAAGAAGTGAGTCAGCAAGGTGGGATGCGGAAGTGCCCATGGGTGACGTCACTGCGAGGGGTTGCAGACGGGTACAGCCGAGTGATAAGATCCAAATGCTGGTGGCCTGAGGTACCTGCCTGAGGTATCTAGGTAGTGGAGCAGCGGTCGTCTCGGGCCGCCTCGAGCCAGACTCTCGAGGCTACGGCTAATCCCGACGACTTCAGTCTGTGGTTCGGTCCGCGATCGTGATTGCACTGGGACGGGAACGAGAACAGGGCTGTACAGGCTCTAGCCTGCTATGAACACCTCTGTTAGAGACGACGCTCTCATTAGACAATCATAAGAAGACACGGGACGTTAGCCCGATGCAATCCAAGGCAGCCACTCGCATCTGCTTGCAAAGTCCCCTCAGATCTCATGGATCATGATGCTATCGAGCAGCGTAAGCAGAGACGAAGGGTACCGCTAGACAGGCGCCGCAGAGCTCTTCAAGCGTGAGTAAGGAAATTAAGAAGAGTATTTGAGCTTGATGGATGACGGTATTTCAAAGTTGCATGAGGTGCAAGGCTCGGAAGAGTCGATGCATCAGTATACGACCAGGCAGCTGCGAGAGATGCCGGACCGAAGGGATCGAGTGCATACCTACAAGGTGACAATCAACTTAAAACATGGCTGGAGGCGAGTAACTTTGCTAAAGCATATAGCATATAGGGAAAGCGTCGAGAGTAGGCTTGAAACACCCCATGTCGGGTCACACGATGGTACCCGTTCTCCTTCTACCACAATTCATNGCAGTTCGGATGATGTGGCAGCTACAGCTTCTCAAAAGGACCGTGAGTAACTTGAATATTTCACCACAGTCTGATCCTTTTGATGTTGATGTCACGTAGCTATGGCCGAAAGCTCCAGCTGGTCTCGTTATTTTAGTAGGTTGAGAGAGAACTTTGCTCTGGACGCTATTCCCACCCCTGGAAGCGACCCTTCGAATGTAACCTCAAACGTACGCCGTCCAGTCACATTTCATTCACTATGCAGTATATACTAAAATAGTATTCGCAGGCCATTCGAACTCCAGCTACGGATACGCTCGAAGCCCAACGTCTGCGGGAAGCCTCTAACAGTTTTCCCCCACGGGATGTGGCTCTTTTCTTGGTTCAAGCCTGTATAGATCATGCTGCTGATTCGTTCTTCTACTTCAATCGGGCCACAATGCTTCAAGAACTTACCGAGTTCTACGACGACCGATCTTCGAGACTTCGAAGCGACGCAGGGTTTGTTTGCCTTGCTCTCGCTACCTATGCGCTTGGCAGCCAATGGGCCCAACGAGCAAGATCCAAGAAGATGATGGATTTGTCGTTTCCTCGTGCCACTCACATTCCCGAACCAGGTCGCAGCTTCTATAATTATGCCCGTTCGCTGCTCCCAGACATTATGGAAACGCAGACTCTCTCATCCATTCAGGCTCTATTTGTACTGGGGACATATCTTCTGCCGAGTAGCTCCACAAGCTCTTCACATCTATATCTCGGTCTTGCATTGAGGAAAGCAGTTGCTTTGGATCTGCACAAAGAAGCCAATCGCAATGATACTCACGAAGAGGAGAAGGAGACACGCCGCAGAATTTGGTGGTCGGTTTACTCACTCGAGCGGTAAGGAAAATACCGAATCCCACGTGGCCGCAGTCGTGATCATCTAGGTCTAACTCGGCACTGCAGATGCTCAACCGTGAAGCTCAACCGGCCAAAGTCAATAAACGCCGATATCATCACTACAAGCTTGCCAAAGCCACTCCCGTCTCTTGACAGCGTTCTGAGATTCGATAACTCTGAGTATCAAAGAGCAAATGCTGAACTGATGCTCATTCTTGATAAGATAGGCGAATGCTCGTAAGTGCAATGATCTTTATGCAGGCTGACACCTGGCAAAATCGCTATGACAAGAAGCTGTTTAGTACACTCCTAATTGTTGCATTAGTGACCAGATGACACCGCAGGCAACTTATGACAGTTTCGTTAAAGACTTGCATAACTGGAAAAGATCTCTCCCATGGGCGCTCAGCATTGAGGGAGTCGACCCTGACGCCCTGTCCTACCGTGCAAGATTTCATTTGTGTCTCAACTATCACTTCGCATACATTACAATGGGCAAGACAACCCTTGTTGCGACTGTCAGGAAAACATTGCTTGGCAAAGAAAAGAGAGACTCAAACTTTACGACGGCTGCGAGGCATGTGGATATGCTACTATGTTCCACAATCGATGCAGCGACAACAATGCTCGTCATGTTCGAAGCAGTTCACCAGTCTAAAAATCTTGCGCTGTTCTCATTTACGGATTTTCAGGGATGCAGCGTCGCTACAGTAATAATGCTTCTCGCTAGCATTATACATTCTCGAAGCGCGATCTATGACAAGAGAATAGAGTTTGGTCTGGATTGTCTGCGTGGGATGTCGGAAGGTGGCGAAGCTGCAAAGCTGGGTACTACTTTTGTGGAGAACTTGAGAGACATTGCGTTAGAAGCGCGAGACAAACGACGACAGGAAGACGACAGTCGTGGCAGCACATCTGTTGGCACTGGAGCTGACGATGTGCACTATGGTCTGCGTTACAATGAGTGGCTGGAGTGGACATCGGCGCAAACAAGCACACATGGCGCTCGCGGACATTCCCAGGAACTGAATACGGATCCTGAGCGCACGGCGGATGATCCAGATTGGGTTATCACTGCATCCCCCACACTGGATCGCTCACTGGACGCACCTCAGACGAACGGTTCATCTGCTCCTGACGCGTCAGCAGCTCTCAACTCCGCAAGCGATTGGGAGCTGCGTGGCCCCAATGTAGACTCATGGGCCTATCATACGGCTCCTGACGAAGACCATATGTATCTAATGGGTCTAACGGGCATGGACATTTTGGACTTCTGAGCTGGGCACACTGAAAACAATTCAAGAAAACCTAATAATGGTTAACCTGTGGCAGAGTCTCAGTTGTCACTCTTCTACAAGCTATATCTGAAATGCTCGTCCTCCTTGTCCGTCAAATCCGTTTCAGGCGCGCCATGGCTGTCCAGCCTTACCTCGACTTGGAAATCTGTATTGAACTCTCCCTGCACTTCTTGAGCCTGAGTCCTCTTGTTGTTATCGCGGCTGCAAACCCAACGATATGCAAGGATCACGACAAATAAGAGACACCAAGTAACAATTGCTGTAACAACGCCACTGAAATACCTGGGCTTGTGAGTCCACAGTTGTGGCGAGCCGATGGCGCCTGCGCAGTATCCGATAAAGAACATGGTGTTGACGATCGAGCGCTTGGTATTGCCTTTAACATTGGAAGCTGTTAAGGACAACAGAATCGAGAAAACCGAGGTAATACATGAGGCCTGCTACTGTTAGTACTGTTCTTTCGGGAAATGGTTATTGCACAACTTACCAGCCACGAGGCTGCAATGACACCCCATCCGGCATCAAGTGGCAGCTTCAGAAGGAGGATGGTGCCGACCAACGATGGTATCACGAGTGCAGCAGCGACCAGGGTCCGATTTCGTGGGAACATGACACAGCCAGCAACCCCAATCCAAACCAAGGCCACTTGCACGGCGCCAGAGGGTGCAGTATAGAGCATAGTCTCATACTTGTCGTACCCAAGGCCACGAATGACGAGGGATGCGAACTGGATGTCATAGCAAGATCAGCAATTGAGACAGGACGTGGGTGTGACGAGATGACTTACGGTAAGCACAGGCGACTGCATTGTGACGAGGACACCGAATGAGAACACAAACCACGCCTTTGGGTCAAGCATTGTTTCATGGAGTTGGCGTATCGAGAATGAGGTTTTATCGCCGCCTTCACGGTCTCCCGACATTCGTATTGCCAGCACTTCTTTCTCTCGCTGATTTAGGAACCAGGCGTCGGCAGGCCCGTTAGGCATGGCGAAAAAGAATATCACGCCGGCAAAAATCGTCAAAGCTCCGCAGACGAGAAAGATTGTCCGCCAGGGAGCCAGTGTCAGTGCTGTGTTTTTACCGATGCCGTACATCAGCAAGCATCCTATGACCTGTGCAAGACCGTTCATAGTTATCCACAATCTGTGGCAGCGGTCAGCACGGTTGACTTGAGCTATTTCACCTGTGTGCTCTTCATTTACTTACGCTGTTCTCGTTGCATGCTCATCTTTGCGGTACCAAAAAGAAGTGATACTAACGAATGCAGGGGACACAGCACCCTCTGCAAAGCCGAGTAGAAATCGCACAGTCGCGAATCCTGCGAAACTCTGGGGAGCAGCAAGGCACATACAGATGATGCCCCAAACGATGCTATACATTGCTGTCAATTGCTTGTTGCCGCACAGGTTCCCAATTCCAGCAGTACTTACATGCAGATGCCCACGAATTTTGCCAGTGGGAATTTAGCCATGAGGTAAATGAATGGATATTCAGCCACAAGCTGGCCTACCAGATTATTAGTGAGGTAAAGCAACATATACATTTAAGATACCGCACCGATGTAGAAAATTGATGAACACCACGAGTATTGAGATCCAGTCAAGTCAAGATCGGTGATAAGACCAAATACCTAAAGAAAGAGTCTGTCAGCTTGTGATTCTTAAACAATGATATAGATGTGATGATGGATGGTTGCATACGGCGGCATAACTGAGTGTCTGTTTGTCGAGATACTGCAAGAAGAAAACCACACACATCATTGGCAAGATGGTGCAGTCGATCTTGCGCAGCACTCTCCTCTCTTCATCCGGCGATGTCCTCGTCACAGAAATGGGATCATGTCCTTCATCACCTCTCATGATTTGTCCTTCTTCGACATCCACGGTTTTGTTGTCCGGGGTGGTATGTAATTTCTGAGTGCTTCCCATATTGGCGGATGGAGGGAGATTCGGGATGCTGGAAAGAGAATATAGGAATGCGCATTCCTCCCTTTTATCAACAACGAGGGTGCCAAAGAGCCATCAACGCCACATGAACCATATTCATCGTGTTCGTGGCAAATGTTTATCACGTTCATGGTTAATAGTCATGATAGCACGGATATGTCGGAAAGCTGTCTTATCAGTAACGTCGGGTACATGTTTCCGACCGTCGGGTGCATGTTTCCGAGTGGTAGCTTATCATTTATCAACTCTGGTCTAGAGAGTGCGGCGAATGCCTCGGGCATCAGCATTTGTATGTCACACAATGCTCTTAAATATATATTTCAGCATTTGTCGAAAAATGAAAGAGGCCAATTGCTCATCACTGACTGCATTGTGGGCAAGGAAGAATGTATTCGGACAAAGATATCAAGCCTTGGTTAAGACAACCGCCAGAGCCCTATCTTCTTCGCAACGCGAACGTTGTTGATGTTGCGGCGGGAGTGGTACAAAGGTCCCAAGATGTCTTGATTCAAGACGGCAAATTCAAGTCAGTCACACCATCATCTACAACGACAGCAGAAGCACAAAGCAATGAGAGCAAGAAGATTCGGGAAATCGACTGCAATGGCATGTATCTGTGCCCAGGCCTAATCGATTGTCACGTGCATCTTGTGGCTGTACCGGGCTTCGCCCAGCTCGCTTCAGCATTCGGCAATCCAGAATCTGTTTCGCTACTTCGACAACCTTTTGTGTGTGCACAGATGCTGGATCGTGGTTTCACAACAGTCCGCGATTGCGGTGGAGCACATGCAGCCATCAAAGATGCAATAGCAGATGGGGTTTTCAAAGGTCCTCGCCTATTCATCGCCGGCCATGCCTTGAGCCAGTCAGGTGGGCACGCCGATTTCAGAGGTCGACACGACCACTCGGCCTGTTGCGGAGGTGTAACGACTGGCCTGGGCAGGATTTGCAATGGCGTTCCGCAATGCATGCAGGCTGTTCGCGAAGAAGTACGGACCGGAAGTGATTTCATCAAGATCATGGGCTCAGGTGGTGTCAGCAGCCCAACTGACAAGATCGACCACCTTCAGTTCACCGGGGAAGAGATCAGAGCCATGGTGAGGTGTGCCGAAAACGCTAAAACTTACGTGACGGCTCATGCGTACACAACTGAAGCCATTCGACACTGTATCGAGAACGGAGTCAAAGGAATCGAGCATGGGAACTTTCTGGACAAGGAGACCGCCGAGCTCATGGTCAAACATGGAGCATTCCTGACGCCGACTTTGGTAACTTACCGTGAGATGTCATCCCCCAAATGGGTAGGTTACCTCCCTGAAACAGAGCAGTCGAAGAATAGTGAGGTTCTGGATGCTGGGCTCAAAGCGCTCAAGACTGCTGCAGAGAACGGCGTCAAAGTTTGCTTTGGTACCGACCTTCTTGGACCGCTAGGTGCTGCACAAACCGCGGAGTTCTCGATCCGGGGCCAGGTTCTATCTCCACTGGAAGTACTACGAAGCGCAACACTTACCGCAGCGCAGATGCTTCGGCAGGAACAGTCTCTCGGACAGATTAAAGAGGGTCTCGAGGCGGATATCTTGTTCCTGAAGGACAATCCTCTGAGAAACATATCTATTCTAGATCAGCCAAAAGAGTATCTGAAAGGTATCATGAAGGAAGGCCGGTTCTACAAGAGTTGGATGGATGGCCTAGTGAATGAAGCAGATGCGGTACCTGTGAAATCAAATCTTTGAGACTTATCTCAGATGGGCAATGAGATTTCCATACCCATAGTAATGTAATATGAATTGTCCTGTATTTTCAACTTTCAAGTGAGCATCAGACTCGCCATAGCCGCCTTCGAGTCCATCATCGTGCAGCAGTATGCGAAACGAGAGTATCTCTCACATAAGCAGTCGGGACTCAGCGGCAAAATGGATCTCTCGGCTGTTTTTCACGGATTTGGTGCGGTGTACATATACCACGTCATTCTGTCCATACTCACAAGTTCAAGTAAAAGCATAGTACATCTTGTCCATGCCTACGAGGCCTCTCCTAATGACTAACAGCAAGATCCTCGTAGAGTATGAGAGTATGGAGGTCTCGGCTTACCTACTACATCCGTCGTCCGTGGTTATTAAGCTTACCTAGGCAGGTAGCTACTAAGGGAAAGGTTCCCGTTGGGTAGACAACATAACATCGCTGGCGGCAATGCATTGCAGCGCAGTGCAACATACGACAGGGGCAGTTGGGAAATTGATATGATACAAGAGCCCCATAGTGTGACGATGCAAACCAGACCTACTCATGATTATTGAGCGATTCAGTCCCGCTAGAGCGACTTTTTCAATGGCTCTCCTATCATCGTCTCTTGTTGAGTGGACCGCTCCTCCAGTGTTCACAGGTATGTCAACATCATGACATCACATTTATATGTTCACTCCAAAGGTTCCAAAGGTGTCCATAACAGCTACGTAGAAGGTGGATTAGTTTTTCAATTCTCCTAGACGACCTTAAATTGCCAGAGGTTTGCTCGATATTCTCCATTGCCTTTCTTCCTGCTTTTCATCAACCTCAAAACACCTCCAATCCAGCCCTTTCTTTCGATCAATCAATCAATCAAATCAACAACTTCAGCCAACATGCCTCGCGCAAACGCTCCCCCACCTTCAGGAGAATTCAACGTTGTCCTCCACAAGCCATTCGAGGGTAAGTCTTATCTTATGGAATCAAATTGGACAAGGAGATATGTCACGAAATCACCCAAGTACAACTCTGACTCTCATCCCAGGCACCCCAACCCACACCATCCAGGTCATCGGCGAGCCAAACCGCCCGGCCTCCATCAAGATCATCAACACCACCAGCGGCACCAATGTCAACGAGAAGACCGGCGACGTTCCAGCGTAAGTCATGACGAAGCTATACAATACAGATATCAAAAGAGAACCGAAAGCCTCAAGACGACTGCTTGTCAAACAATACAACTGACTCTGGCCGTGTACAGTGATGATGTCCAGGAGCTTTTGAGCCTCGTCAACGAGCTCCGTGGCTACCCAGCCCACTCGAGCAAGGATGTGTACGGCCTCGACACCAAGCTGGAGTTCAACACCTTCGAGCTCCAGTGGAGCAACCTCGACGACGACCCCACCGCCGGTGAGATCTCCGAACTCACTGCCGAGTCCAAGGACACCTTCAAGAGGGTCGCCGACAGCATCGAGGCTCTGTCCAGGACCTTCGCCAAGCACGATGCTGCCGTTTAAAGAGGCGGTGGAGAGTGTACGTTTTCTTATTCCTCTGAGAAGGGGAGAGTTGATACCAGCATGATGACTCCATGAATTTCGTTTCTTACCTTCAACCTGAAAACCGGAAAGGGTCTGATCTTAATTACGGACAATCAAACTGTACGAGCAAGGATGTGGCTTCATGACTCGGATACGTTATCGTATCTCGACTTTAGCATATTTACGCGATCAATGAAAAAAAGTTTCTTAATGGTCTGCAAATACATGGCACTGTGCATGCTGGACTGCAAGACTTTCAAATCAATAATGCGTCTTATTATACAATGTGTGCTCAGGCCGTCTCATTCAAAATCGTCCATGCATAAATCTTCCAGTATCTCAAACGCGATGTCTTCCTTCATTTGTCTGCCTTGGGTGATCTTCCGGACTTCACGTCCATTGACTGTCTTTTCTGGCATCTTGACCTGTCTGGTTCCTTTTGGGACGCCTCGATTACCGGCGTTTGATGAAGAAACCAGGACTGGCTTCTGTGGACTACTGCTGACAGCTGTGACGTCTTTGACTTTGCCATCAGCGATCTTCTCGGTGTCCTTGAGTGTCTCGTCTATAGCTTGAGAGGCGTAAATGAGGCCGTGGGACACATCGTCGCCAGACTTCAACGCATATATCCACCTTTTCCGTTCGACTAGGTCGACGAATCGCGCCAGTAGGTCGTTCTCCTTCAGCGTGCGCTTGTGCCCAAGGATGATCAGCTTACTCTTCGCCCGCGTTAATGCGACATTCACCCTGCGCCAGTCTTTCAATAGATCTCCGACGTTGCAACGTCGTTGGCGCGCACCATGGACAGGATGATGCATTCCTTATCCCTTCCTTGGAAACGATCTGCAGAGTCGATGTCGATGTCGGCGGGCAGACCGGCACGTTTGAACAGTCGACGAAGAATGCTTATTTGTGAGCGATAGAGGGTGATGACACCAACCTCCTTAGGCGATACACCCCGAGCCAGTAGCGCTGTGGCGAGTTGCACGGCAACCGTGGCTTCACAAGGATTCGTGATATTTTTGCTACCGGATGAAAGGGTCTCAAGCGCTTCCTTGCCCAGGTTATCAGTTGTGGCAAACACAACTGGCCGTTCTGGGTGCGTGACGTTGGTTAGCCAACAATCTGAGCCTGACCCGGTGCAGCTGGAGTTCGGTCCATGAAGGGCCGCCAACCCTTGGGGATTCGCAAACTTCAGCCTTCTACGAGCCACTTGATCGTTACCACAACGGAGTTGTCCATGATAAATCAATTCATTTGACAAGGTCATGATATCCTCGTTCATTCGGTATTGCCGACCCAAGGCTGCAACTGCTTCTGGATGTCTTTCGCTTAACTGGCGGAAGAGGCTGACGTCCAGGCCTTTTTCGAGAGCGACTCGGTTCTGGACCAGAGGAGGTAGCTGATAATGGTCTCCCACCAACACAAAGCGACGCGCATGAAGGAGAGGCCCCAATGAGATCGGGAGCGTGATCTGGCTCGCCTCATCTACAATGCATACGTCAAAGCTGCGTCTGTGGAACAGTGCATGGTTTGTTCCCATGCATGTAGTTGCGACAATCTTGGTGTCCATGTATGCCGCGTCGATTTCCGCGATGGACTTCCTTGGAGTGGCAGCTAGCTGACAGAACTCCTGCACCCGCGGATGAATCTTGCTAGGAACCCCAAGTCGAAGGATGCTGTTTGCAGGTACAAGGTCTCTAAGCTTCAGGAGGATATTGTCAACGGCTGTGTGTGTGAAAGATGTCAGCAATATTGTCTTGTCCTGCTCGACCAATGCGCGAATTATATGCGCGATGGTCGTCGTTTTACCAGTGCCTGGCATTCCAAGTATTAAGGCGTAGTCTTGCGCACTCATAACCTTATTGACAGCAGCTCTCTGGTCTTCATTGATCTCCTCCATTCCCGACAAATCAGGTAATGGCTCTTTATCGGTTTCCGGCGCAATATCGAAAATGATCTGATCTCGTAGCTTTGTGTGAATGGGATNGGTCGATAGAAGAGTGACCAGACTATTTCGTACCAGTGCCAGACCGTTGGAGAATTCGTCCTTGTCTAGGCGATATCTTTCAGGGCCTTGGGCGAGAAGTTTCACGTCGTGCTGTGAGTCGTCAACTGACATGATTCCATGAAAAGCCTGGTTCGATGTAGGATCGAAGGACTTCAAGCGTTGCCGAGCCCCATCAAGCCTCCTGTCGACTACAACTGTAATTTCGCTGCGGTTAATGGCAATGATGTATCCATTGGCAAGGGCCCATTGTCCCTGCTCAGAAGATATTACAATCGGCTCACCCACTACCAGTTGACTTCCTTCGGTAAAAGATGCGGCGCCGGAGCCATCGGAACGGCAGAAACTGTAGGCGAAACGATTAATTTTGCCGCCGCCACCTTCGATACCATCAACAATCGTTGATCTCGTAGCTCCAGCAGTTGAAGTCAGGTCTTGGCTGATGATTAGACTCCCAAAACAGCGGCCAACACTTTCACGTTGTACCGAGGACATAGTCCATATTTCTCTTCGAAACCGGCTAAGGTCGCTCTCTTCATAGGTCAACAACTTGTCCCACTTTCCGAACCATGTCTGCAAAACCACCTTCTTTGGCAGATCCTTTTTGGAAGTACCCACCAGGTGGCCGACAGCTTCTCGCCATGCTGCACTGTGGTCTTTTCTGTTGTCGTCCACCATTCCAGCAGACTCTGCATTGCCGCCTTCGATCATCGCGTGGTAGGTGAAGCAAGATTCTCTTGCGTAGCATTTGCCGCATTTGAAAGGGTTTTTCAACATTGTCGGTAGGCCGGAGACGTTGTCCTCTTGAGTGAGAGCCACTGTGGAATCCCGGTGGTCATCATTCCCTCCTAGTTCCTTGGGGTTTCTAGCATTGTGTACGTAGCTGGCGAGGCGATTGCGTTGCTGTATCATCTGCCGTACTTCGTTGATCGGGGGAGCGATTCTCGACATGCTTGAGCTTTCAAGATAATACAATATGCCCGCTTTTACGTCGACATCGTATCTATCGGACAGTAGAAGGGTGTACAGTGCTGTTTGTGCTCTGTGCGCTGGACTCTGTGTGGTGCGTCCAGTCTTGACTTCAAATGGCGTTATGAGGTTTCTGTGTGGCATTCCATTTGCAGAAGGATCCTCAACCGTTGTTTGCACCGTGGCGTCTACATTACCTTTCAAACCAAAGTTTGGAGCCCAAATGTGTTCTTCAATTGCGATTAGTTTAGAGATGCTCATCCGAACTTTCTGCCCATTCTTATCGTCAACAAGAGCCTCATCATTCGGCCTTGACGTGATGAAGACTTCGGCCCAAGAAGCCAGTTCGCCCATCTTTGCTCGAACCTCCTCGATCGCCAAGACGTCATCTCTCATACCCAGCTCCCACAAGCCTTCGATATGGCTACTGACAGTCTTCTCAACCAAGTCAGTAAGGAACGCATCCGTCCAGGTATTAGCTGCTATCGCATACTGGAAGACCTCATGCAGGATCTTTCCGTACACCATCGACTTGTTGGTCTCTCCAGTAGCCTTGATACGATCCTGCAAGACGGCTTTGCGGAGGCAATCAAATGAATCGGCGACTGTGGTGGCCGACAGCATGTGATCTGGATAAATAATCAAGAGCGGGCTTGTCTCAGTGTCATCTACCAATATCTGACCTGTTGTAGCGGTAGGAGCAGGGAAGAAAGCATGGTGGGAGACATGGACAATGCTACCCGGTCTTAGGGCACTATCAAGCCATGTTCCTCGCAGTGTAAGCGTAGTCAGTAACTTTGTGTTGCAGTCTTCGACCAGTATTGCTTGCTCTGGTAAATTTCGTCCTCTGTCGTCAGTGAATTTGCCATGATGTATTGTTTTCACCAGTAGACGCCTGCTTCTGGGTGGACTGGAGCTGTCAAGAATCTTAGCAACTGGCGATACGAAGGACTGCAATAGGTTCGAATCACGCGGCTGGTTAGAATTTCTTCTGTTTTTGGTCAAGATCTAGTGGATATATATAAGCTATCTACTCCGCACAAGTCCGAGGTTAGAAGATGAACTACTGACCCCTGGTTTCATAGCAGCCTGGGTTGCAGTGAATTCGGCTTGTGCAAAGCATTCCTCATCAAGGCTGTCATCACCATACTCATCGTCATCATCGTCGTCATTGAACGCTGCAAGGACATCAGGATCATCAAGTGGTTGAAGAGAATTTGCCGGTGCAGGACCTGATTGCGGGTTAGTCAACTTGACAGTACCATCATTTGGTGCCTCATCCAAAACTGTGGATTTGGATTGTTGCTGCGGTACTTGAGAGACCAGCTCTTCTAGATCTTCCGCAGTGAAGTCAAAGTCATCACCAAACTCATCAAGTTCGTCAACAACTGGTAATGTTGGAGGTAACGACACTGTTGGTGATATTTGGCGTTGACCGCTTAAGCTCGGATTCCTGCTTATTGAAGGTCTTTTGAATGCAGGCAATGGCGCTTTACTTTGCAAATGCAACTGCGCCGGATTCATGGAGTCCACGGCTTGACCTGCTTGCTGATCAAGAACCCCAGCGCCATCCTCAGAGGTAGTAGACTCTGTATGTACCGATTTCGCGCGTGTAAAAGAGGCTGCACCGGTATTCATGCTTTGTGGTGGTCGCGGTTTAGGTCGTAGAGGACTTCCGGACGTAACAGCAGTAAGCCGAGGGCCACGACCAGANTCTGGCAGAGGGCTAGAGCTTGACGGCTCTTCCATGTTGATAGCGACGTTGGGTTTGGGGTTACCCAGTTTCTGTGTAGCTAGACTTTCCTGCAGTCTCTCTACAAGAGTGGCTACTTTGCTTTTCTCGCCAGAAGCTAATGACGAAATCTGGTTGGCCTCGGTCTGCCAAAAAGCGGTATCGGGTCTGTCGCTCACACGCCGTCTTTTACGTTTACTGCTTGGCCAGTCATTTCCGGTGCTTGCCCATCTCCGGAATCCAGCACTCTTTGCAGGTGTCTCAAGTGGACGTGGAGAAGCCTGAGGCACTAGCTGGCTGATATCCGGAAGTCTAAGAGAGTCCCAATCTTTGCTTGCCTTAACCCTAGTCCAGAGCTCGACAAAAGGATCAGGGTTAACGTCCTCATACGCTGCACCCGCATTGCCTGCCAACAAAGCAGTCTCGTTGCGCTGCGAAGATGTGGTTGGGCAAAGCGGAGAAGAGCTTCGAGCACGTTTTCGTCGTCGATTGGGCGTCAGAAGGGCGTTAGAGCTGTTGGGTATCCATCCAATCTGTTCCTCTGGCGATTCTTCTCTCGCTACAGGTTTCGGTTTGTCGCAGTCTCCAATCAGCTCTTCTATAGATAATCGGACGGCGGGAGTCGAAGGGAAGATCGTAGTATGCAGAGGGCGAGGAGTGGAATTGGTTGAATCTTTCGCGGCGCTTGGAGCTTCGGTGGCAGGATTCACAGTGGTATCCCCCACATTGTTGATAGCTAAGTCATTTGTCTGCTGATATTGGAAGGTTTTGGGCTTTGCTTTGGTTTGCGTCGCTGGTTCGATGGGTGGTTTGGGAGCTGGGGCATTGTTGGTCGTCTCTCTAAGCGCAGGTCGATCTTCGTTGCGACCTTGCCATTGTCTCTTATTTTGCGGTTGCTGCGAAAAATGATAAGCCGTGGTGATCCTTCTTTATACGATGGCTAGTATTCTCACCTTCGATCTGTCGTCCTCAAAGAAGCTCTTCGTCTTTGTAGACATGTCTTGCGCAAGTGAACAAGCTTGTATCAATAGTGCTATGTAAGCGGTATGCTATGACCTCAAAAGAGCATCCAACATGACGGTAGCGCGGGTGTTTGGTGCAGCTGTAAGGGTGATATTTAGTACAGTGCAGGTATGGACGAAGCCAATACTCATCAATGTTCGAGAGCAATCGATAGGGACGCGTCGGCGTTACGCCAAACTTGGATCTGCAACACGACACAACACGAAACTGGAGCGAGCCCCCAAATGGGACAATCATAACTACATGATTAGGTCAGTCGCGATCTTATCTGCAAGATAATCGATAAGACAATCTAATGCCTCAGGCAGAAATCCAGAAACCGCGACACCGTCCACTCCACACTGTACGGGTATTCCCGCTGCGTGCTGTGCGCTACTCTGCTAAGAAACTGTACTGTGCTGGATTAGAATTTCGAGTCTTGGCACGCACTTTCGGCTTGCAGCGAAAGTACCAACACCTCGAAACAAACTCCCAGCTTTGCACTCAATCCAAGCCAGTCAAGGGCAACGTCGACAATCCCCATACCGCACAACTCGACTCCAACACAGCCAAGATGCGGTACATCCACTCACAGGAGACCCTCCCGATCCCAGAAGGCGGTATGTGACACCACGAAAATCCATTCGCTTAGCAGAGACAAGAGCACGGTTGGCGGGCGGCGGTTGGTGGAAAAAAAGATGCGAAAGTGGAGAGGATCCAACATTGGAGAGAGTTTTTAAGAAGGAGGATCTCTCGTCGCAATGCTTGGAGAAGGGTTGCTCGTGCGCGATTATTGTGGCCGGCGAAGAAACAATCAGAACAGAAAGACTAATGTAGACCTTTGGTCTGAATAGTGACGGTCAACATCAAGACCCGCGTCGTGACGGTTGAGGGTCCTCGCGGAAAGCTGGTCAAGAACCTGGGTCACCTTGCGGTCTCTTTCTCGCAGCCCTCCAAGTCCGTGATCAACATCGAGTTGCACCATGGCGTCCGCAAGAGCATCGCCGCTCTCCGTACCGTCCGCACCCTCATCAACAACATGATCATCGGTGTCACCAAGGGCTACAAGTACAAGATGCGCTACGTCTACGCCCATTTTCCCATCAACGTCAACTTCGAGAAGAACGCCGAGACCGACACCTACAACGTTGAGATCAGGTATGTCAAGACTGTCGAGATCGAATTCGAAAGGAAACGGCGCGCAAAGTTTCACCAATGATGCGATCGATTTACTGACATCTAATCTTTTCCTCAGGAACTTCTTGGGTGAGAAGCTCGTCCGTCACGTTGCCATGCGCCCAGGTGTCGATGTCGCCGCTACCGCCAACGTCAAGGATCAACTCGAGCTTACCGGCAACGATCTCGAGGCCGTGTCGCAGTCCGCCGCCGACATCCAGCAGGTGTGCAGAGTCAGGAACAAGGATATCCGAAAGTTCTTGGACGGGTTGTACGTGAGCGAGAGGGCAAACATCGTCGAGGACTAGACAGATATCTTTTTCTCCTTCGACAATGAAAACCAAACTCCTGCTTTTTTCACGGCGTCTACTTTTGTGAGATAGCGTGGGCCTCACTCGAAAGCATGCTGAACCTTGCTGAAGTTCCCAAGGCAGTCATAAATGAAATGCTCCTGGAGCTGTCTCTCNAAAAAATGATAATGGATTAGAGTTATGACCCTCATGCTTGAGCTTTTGACATCTTTTCATATTGTTTTGACTGCCTGTCATTTGTCAAGTTCTCTTGGTATCAACCTTCTGTGAAAAAGATGTATAAACTCGTTCGTGAGCAGCGTATGGCAACTGCCATCTTGATAGACAACGCCACCTGAAACGTCAAAGTCGCCAAAGAGATCTTCAAATCTCCCCAATCATACCCAAACACATGTTACGCATATTGAAATCGCTGAAGTACTAAAAGACAGCCATCCCATCCCAACACCAGTCGTGCCTTATACAAATCCACGCACTCCAACATCACCCTTTACACGCCTGAGCGAACAAGGTCCTCATCCGTTTGAGGAAAGCAGCAAAGTCGCCGGCCTGCAAGCAGCGCAGGGCGCTCGCGAGGTCGTCGGGGCCGAGGGGGTGGCTGGCGTTGGGGACGAGGTTATCAGAGGCAGCAGTGTCGAGCTCGAACCAGGCCTCGCGGTCCGGGTGAGCAGGGTCGAGGCAGCGGAAGACGAAGCGCAGGGTGTCGCCGCCGGCGCCCTCGACGCGAAGGCCCAGACAGCGCTCCCAGAAGCGGAGTTCCGGCAGGTTGGCGCTGGCATGGGCGTCGATGGTCCGCTGGAAGGCCGCGTGCGTGTCGCGTCGCTGTCGGATCGCCTGCTGCGCCGCGTCGATCTCCGCGCGCAGCCTGTCGCGCCGCGCCAGGTGCTCCTCCTGCTGCTTGCGCAGCGACGCGATCGCCTCCTGCATCTCCTCTGTCTCCTGCTCCTCCCGCGCCAGATCCTCCGCGTGCTCGATCGAGCGCGTTTCCAGCTCTGAGATGCCTTGTCTACGTTTCGCTTGTGCGTCTGTTTTCATGTTGGTGTCAGTTTCCATGCCTCTCGTTGTATCGTCATTCCGTCTGTATCATCCACCCGGTGCGATCGTACCTTCTAGCTCGGTTACGCCCATGCGGAAGGCATTTTTCTCTTCCAGAACCTGTTTACGCCCGCGCTCGATGAACTCGTCGAATCTGGTCGTGAAGCGCGCCATGCGCTCGCGTAGGTCGTTGAAGTTGAAGTCGATCTGCGGCAGTGTCTCTGCCATGGGTACGTTGTTGGCCGGGTATGCGTTTTGCTGTGAGCCGCTTCCTGTCCAGGAACTCCCGAATCGCGTTGGTGTCATCATTGTGGTAGACATCTTCGCGAGAGTTCGAAGCTCGTGGTTTAATTATGCGTATCTGTCAATTTGTGTATGCAATGAAGTTCCTGGATTCGTTGCTGTGTGCTTCAGAGGACGTTCTCACTGGCGTCGTGCAATGCCGATCTGTGCTGTAAACAATCACAAGCGGGGAAGTGCGGCCGTTGCCATGCTGGTCTGCCTCAAACCCAGACTTGCATCTTCCATCGCACATTTTGATGGAGCCACTCCCCACCCTCTACAGGTTACATACTCATTTGACAGATTTAGTTATATTCCATATGTTGTCGTATTGATTCTATTCTGGCGTCTGTCCCAGAGAGGCTTGCATTTCCATCAGCATTTGTAATTTCCAAATGTAATATCTGTAGCGATGAATCATCCCCCACTATCTTCAGCTAGCAGACAGGATAAGATTGGAAAGCTGGCGAGTTGAACCTGACATCACACATGAACCTTTGAAAGGATCGACTATTCATTTCGTAGAGGCTATAGGATCGACAACAATGGTCGCGTTCGAAGAGTATGACTACGATCTGGGGACGTATCAGCGGAAAATAAGCACGAAGAGTGAAGCAGCACAAGCGTGGTTCAACCGAGGGCTGATCTGGAGCTATGGATTCAATCACCAGGCGGCGGCGGACTGCTTCGAGCAGGCAGTTGCCAGTGATGGCGATTGCGCGATGGCATACTGGGGGCTGGCCTACACGCTTGGGCCGAACTACAACAAGCCGTGGGCGCTGTTCGAAGCAGCTGAGCTGGAAGACATGATCAAACGGACGCACTGGGCAGGTGTAGAGGCGCAGCGACTGGCTAGTTCTGTCAGTCCCGTAGAAAGGGCACTCATCGGTGCGGTCCAGCGAAGGTATCCGGGAGAGTTTAAGCCGGACGATTGCGACGGTCTGAATGTGGCGTATGCAGATGCCATGGCGGATGTCTATGAGAAATTCCCAGAGGACCTTGATGTCGTGGCCTTGTACGCTGATGCACTCATGAATCTGACACCTTGGGCTCTTTGGGACCTCACTACTGGATTGCCAGCAGAAGGGGCTAGGACTCTGGAGGTCAAGCGCATCCTTGACAAAGCTTTAGAATCTCCAGAAGGCTTGAGCCACCCTGGTCTTGTCCATCTATACATACACCTCATGGAGATGTCCCCTTCACCAGAGACTGCACTGCCAATAGCTAATCGGCTTCGTCATCTCGTTCCCGATGCTGGCCATTTGAACCACATGCCTACACATATAGACCTCCTCTGTGGAGATTACAAGTCCGCCATGGAGTCTAATCTCCAAGCCATACGTTCAGATGCGAAGTTCGTCGCGCGGGCGGGAGCGATCAACTTTTATACTCTCTACCGCTGCCACAACTACCACTTTCGGATATATGCAGCCATGTTTGCTGGCAGATCTGCCATTGCTCTCGAAACGGTTGCTGGGCTTGAAGCGGCTGTTCCAGAAGAACTCTTACGAGTAGAGTCACCACCTATGGCAGACTGGCTGGAAGGATTTTTGGCAATGAGGGTCCACGCTTTGATTCGTTTCGGTCGTTGGCAAGACATCATCGATCTCGAGCTGCCAAAGGATCCCAAGTTGTACTGCACTACCATCGCCATGACGCATTACGCAAAGGGTGTGGCACATGCGGTACTGGGAGAGCTTGAAGAAGCAGTGGCACAAAGGTCGCTTTTCATCAAAACAGCCGCTCTCGTGCCAGAATCTCGGACCATCTTCAATAACACGTGCGTAAGTATACTGGAGGTGGCTAGAGCGATGTTGGAAGGAGAGCTACAGTACCGGCAAGGAGACTTCGACGCAGCGTTCAGTCATCTTCGGAAAGCGATACAACTGGATGATGCTCTCCCGTATGATGAACCTTGGGGGTGGATGCAGCCGGCTCGTCATGCGTATGGAGCCTTACTGTTGGAACGTGGAGAGGTCGCGGCCGCATTGGACGTGTATAAAGCAGATCTCGGTTTAGACAAGTCCTTACCTCGAGGGTTACAGCATCGCAACAATGTCTGGTCGCTTCATGGATATCACGAGTGCCTTATGAAGCTTGGCCGGGAGGAGGAAGCAAAGGCGATTCAACAGCAGCTGGTAACAGCTGAAAGCGAAACTGACGTGCCCATAAAATCGTCATGTTTCTGCCGATTAGACACAATGTGAGATGATTATTAGCGTGTGAGGCATACAAAAGTCTCAACGAAGGCAACACTGTCGATAGGTGTTAATGATCCCAATCTCCTCATACCTCCATGAAGGTAGAGTCTCGTTCAATCGTCAAAGGCTTCAAATAAACTCCAGTGTAAATCACGTGAGCGGTCATAGGCTCAATCTAAGCCTGAACAAATCTGGAAAGAGGTCGCTTGGGCCACTAGTCCCCACTTTGCTGGTCTTTACGGCCCTTATTGCGGTTATTTCTCCTCCTGCGTGGGGAAGGTTTAGGAGAGGCTTCCTCAGGAGCTTCTGACCCTTCCGCCCCATTCTTCGCACCCTGCACTGCACCTTCGATCTTCTCTTGGAGATGATGCTTTTCGACCTCGCCTTGGACGTCATCGATGGCGTCGGAAGCACCACTACATGAAGTGCCAAATACAAGGTCGAGGACGCCCCAATGCCCAAAGTTCCCACTTTCACCTTGGTCGTGCGTAGCGAGGAAGTGAGCGTCGGTGCGGCGAGCCATGCCTGCCAGAATGATGCTGGACGGCAGTACGGCGTAGNCAGAGTAGAGAAACAAATCCTCCAAGCTGACCAAGGCGAGTAGAACATGCCAAGTGAGGACGTGGAAGCGGAACATGTAAGCAGGTACGAATATAGGAACCCAATGGGCAAGGAGGTAGGTTATGGGATGATCATAAGCAGCGACCAGGCTAAAAGGCAGTTGAATGCTGTGTTGCCATTGAAGATGCCAAGACTTCAACTTCGAGTCATACGTATGCAGCAGGTAGCGATGAATGAAGTAGTGAAGGATTCCTCGGAAGAAAAGCGCCTTAAAAAGGTCCCTGGCAATATTCCACGGCAGAGGGACGGTGGTCGTCACTTTCAAGATGCTTCTTGTATAGAAGACGCGGGTGGCAAGCAACTCCAGCAGCGCCTGCAGAAGGACAGCAAGAAGGACATTGAAAGTGGCAACACCAACGATCCTAAATAGCCTGCTACGACCCAGATCCTGAGGCAGAGCGCGCTGCTTCTGAGCTTTGATAGCAGTTGCCAGACTCGGAAAGACGCAATCGAAGACGAGGAAGGCATAGGCAGGGAAGAGGAAGAACAGCAGCCTTATAGCGAGGGTGCCCCAGATCTCGACACTGAACTGGCCCTGGCTGAGAACAAGGGCGCTCCAGGTGAGATAGAAGAGAACCAGGTTGATGGAGGTGCTCGTGCCGCCAAAGACCGGCAGAGCGAGGACGGATAGCAGCGGCAGTGGCAGCGACAAGAACCCGGAAGCCTTGGAGATCACAATGGAGTATGCATCTGTGAAGCTGCCGGGAAACGAGTGGAAGCGACCTTGCCAGTAGCCATAGTCCAGCAAGATCCGGTCCCGGACTGTGGCGAGGGCTGAATTCATGCTTAACTCTCGGACGTTCCAATCGGTGCGACTGAAACGAACAAAGCCGAACTTCTTGAATATGGTCAGTCGGTTGCGGCGGAGACGAGACAATCGCTCTGCATGGCTGGTATGGAGGACAAGATGGGACCAAGTCCAATGCGCCAGACACAGATGGATAGATACCTGCCTAGGTAGGAAGGAGGTTGCTGGAGACCTTGAATTACGTAGTCCTGTGGTTGGGCAGCTGATGGTTGGAGCCTTACCCCAGACGGTACAGGCTCACGGGTACTCCCGTCAGAAATCCGCAATCCCTGCTCATTGGCAGGTTAGAGCGGCAGCGGAAGCGGGATCGGACGTGGAAGTGAGACGAGGCGGCGGAATCGCGGAGATGGCGGAGATAGAGGGACAGCGGGACAGCGGGGAGTGACGACACTGCGGCAGTAGCTCCGCGACTCTAACCTTAAATTCTAGGTCCTCACCTGCAGTCTTTCCAATGGAACCCGTTTGAGGGTCTCCAGAGACAGACGTCATCGCCGCTGGGTCGGGCTTGACGCTGTCCCGAAACCTACTGTTACATCTTCACCTGGCAAACGAGGCATAGACACTGTACATGTATGATATACTATTCACCATCTACCGCGCAAAAAATGTAGTCCAGTACTGTACAGTACCTGCAGATGCGTCAGGAGCGACAGATCCCCAGGCAATTATTCAGCATGCGCTGTTTGTATTTGTGAGGTTTTGGAGTTCGGCGCTGCCTTTCCATGGTGAGGATAGTACATCGCGACTGTAAACATCATAGGCTTCGATCATCCTCGTCGTTATTTCAAAGCATCTTTGCGGCTCGCTTGTATATGTCTTGATAGATCAGTCTGGACTTTGGGCGTAGGATCACCTGGTCACGACAGCATGTGATGCTATGTTGCCTCGAACATGGGCGGGTAGGTACAGCAGATATAGACGTTGGAATCTTGAAGTCCAGCATGCACTTTGGTATCTGCTATTGGGTAGTCGCTTCTATTCGAGGATGAGGCTTTAGTTTACGCCACATGGATATCTATTCTGGTACTCTCACCCAACCTCAAACCACGTGGGCTGCATGCCTGTATGCCTGCATACCTACTGATGACCTACATAGGCAAGGCAAGTCAAGTCAAGGGAGAGTAAATCGTGCAGGCCGGTCAACGGACTTCACGGGCAGAGGGGCAGTGACCGAGATATTGCTGTCGCATTTATCGTATCTGACTTGCGGCCGAGAGGCAGAGGACGGAGGGCCCCAGGGTATCAGCCGCAGTTTGTAGCTTGTCACACGGGAGGTACAGTATATGGGTTCGCGAAACCATCCGCAAAGATCGTCGCTCGCTGTGCCTTGCAGCAGCAGCGAGGTGGGATGACCTTGATGTCATGAATACACATCCTCCACGCACGCTACAGCACAGTACACAACGCTGTATACTGCGACTCTTCCCTGCAAATGGCGATATCGGTCGTGCACTACCCGGGTTCGAGGTGCAAGACAGGAGGTAGGTTTGCAGCCACAGTGAGGATTCATGCAGGTACTGCAGTGAAAGTCTCGCTCTCCATCTGGGGGAGGGGGGGATTGCTCATCGTTTGTCACCAAAGCAAAGCCAGTGTGCAGTGTGCAGCGTCTAGGCAAGGTGTCCATACAGACCCTTGACTTCTTCATTCTCGCAAGTACGAGTACGGTAGAGCGAATTGTAGTGCTGTAGACGTTGGGCCATCTACTCGGGGCCGGCAGTGCACACCAATGAGGCGGACGACCCCTTGCACTGTCGTACGTACGATACAGTGAGGAAGTCGCTGGCCCGCCTAGAGATGCTGATTTGGGGGTTGCGGTTGCAAGTCAGCCATGGGCCATGCCCCATCGTCTCGTAAGCGCAGCAGAGAGGGTTCAGCCCTACGAGCTACGGTACAGTACAGGTTTTACTGCACCCGTCAAAGTAGGCAAAGTCCAGTGAGCGTCTGCAAGCCATGCAGGCCATGCGGCCGGAACGTGCCACTGTACTGTACTGTTCAAGCGGAGGATGCGTCGGTCTTTTTGGGTCCGGCAACGTCCATGCGCATTTGAAATCGATTTCTTTAGCTCTCTCTCGCCATAGGCTGCCGCACCGTCCTTTTCCTAGCATACCCAGACGTAGACGCATCGCGTCGCAGACATCGTCATGTCACGTTGCCGTACAAGCGACAATACTGCTCTGTTTGTGTCTTTCTCTTTCTGTCTGTCCCTCTGTCCTCTCACGGGACGATGGATCATCCTAGGCCACACTAGACCCTGCCATTACCAGCAGAATGGGAACCGGGACGAATTCCGTCTGCTAACGCCGACAGGTCGCACTGTACAGTATCATCATCCTCCGTCTGCCTGCCCGCTACTACACCCTATGGGTATTCCTCATGGCGAGCACACTCTTGGTGGTAACGCGGTGCAGTACAGCGCAGCGCAGGGCAGCGCAGCGAGGTAAACTTCTCGTTCCATCGCGTGCCGTCGATCTCGAGATCTGACAGATGCATGAGTGGCGCAGTGCCTTGCCCTGGTCTATTCTACCCTTGAAGCCATCCGTGATGCCGGACATTCATGTCCCTCCATGCCCAGGCATCCGGTACTGCTCTGTCAATACCGCCTCGGCCCTTGTCACTGGCCCTGTCCTGATTGTGAGTAAAGGTTGTCGTTCTAGACACATCGTGCCGCTTCGATGCGACGTATACGTCCGGGTCTGAGGTGTGACTGGTCTGACCCTCGACCATATAAGTGTTGGACGACTGCCATGTTGCTGACTGCTTGCACTCACATGTTGCCGGTTCATATCAAGATATCTAACCCATATAACATACCATTCAACTCCCGTATCACTAATGAAATCACTCCATAAATCTATCTCACTCTAGCCTCAAATGACTACCGTGCTGGACTGGTCAGGAAACGTTTACTTCTACCCGGACGTGTTTCGCGTCCCTATGGCGACAGGTGGCAGATCTACAGAAGACACAGAGGAATCATCAGACTCATCTGGGATCAGAATCAAGACTGAGAACGAGAATTGGAGAGGCAAGAACGACCCTGCTGAAAGGCGGAGGATTCAAAATAGGTTGAACCAGAGAGCCTTTCGACAACGACGGCGAACAGGACTGTCGCCACCGCAGTCTATTGCAATCCCCAGGAGCTCTGGCAGTAGAGAAGCAGGTTCGGCCAGCACTTCTGGATCCGCGCTCTCAGGCACATCCGTTTCACCTGCGACTTCGCCACCTGAACATGGACAAGCCCTCGCGGCCGCGAACAGTTCGAGACCGACAACGACGGCAGCAATAACCACGGCCAAGCAGGGCAGTAAATCCTCGGTGGCAACTGCACAACGGCGGGCCAGTCTCATCTGGGATGAACTGGCTCGCACCATCAACGGCAACCTCATGGAGGCCGTGAGCAGCAACGCCAGGACGCTGGGACTCGACGAGGCAGTAGTCCGCAGGGGTGACTTGACGAAGACGCTAGGCGCGCGGCCCAGCGTACCGTCGACCCTGACACCCGATGCGCTGCAATACCGCGTAGCTCACGACCTGATCTACGACACCATCCCTCACCCCAGGCTCAGGCAGAACATCATGACCGCCATTGTCTCCGGCAGGCTCAACCAGGCCGAACTCAGTGCCTGCATCCGCGCCAGTGGCTCGCTGGAGTGGTGGAACGGTAGCAATACTGGGACCAGTACTGGCACAAGCACAAGCACAGGCTCAAGCTCAGGCGCAGGCACCAGCGCAGGCACGGGTGCATGGCATAGGCGAGGCTTGGTGGTGTGGGGAGATGCCAGCAGCATGCAGAGCTGGGAACTGACCGAGGGTTTTGTGCGCAAGTTTGGTTACCTTCTGCACGGATGCCACGACTTCATAGTGACGACGAACAACTGGAGGATGATGAGAGGAGAGTCACCGATTGCACTGTGACAATTGACTGAGCTGCGCATTTCCAACGGCTGTCGTTCTGGTTTCGTGCTTTTCTATTTTCATAAAGACCGCGTGGGGCAAAGCGGGTGAGTGAATGGTGTTGGAGATTTGAGATTTGCGTTCTGTGTCTCTTTCCTGTTCTGTTCTGCGCTCGGCGGATGCTCGATTTCAAGCGCTTTTTTTTTTGGGTACACCTACTGTTGCTAGAGACGGCGATGCTGGAACATCGTGAAAGATCTCATATAAACTGTATCTTGTAGTCTTGTCGCGAAAACACCAAAAACATGACTGTTTACACTGTACCAACTCCCAGGCACGACCGCTTGTTTCAGACATTCACGTCTTTGGGCTTCATATATGTCTCAGAGCAAAGGTGTCACAGCATGGTGATGTCCGAAGTGGCTACGACTGCCCATCTGGGCTTACCGCAGCTGCAAGTCACCATCACTTGAGGTGTTCGCCGATATGCAACAGTATGCTGCACCTGTGGAGAGCTGATTATTAACAATGTCAATGTGTTCGCAGCCAAGACGGGTCAAAGGCAAAGGCGCATGGAAGCGTACAGAGCAAATTACAATAGCACTTGCGTGATGCCTGCCTTGTCGGTACGTGCCGGGTCGTGAAACCTACCTGGCAGTCACGAGGGTCACGGGTTCGCGAGGCTTGATTGCGGAAGGCCGGGATCTGCAGGGCGGCGCGGGTGCGGTCGGGAGATTTCACGAATAACCCACCTCCTTCCTAACCGGTATATTTATCTATGCGTGCTGGTGCATATCCGAGATTACCGCTCTCCATATGGAAGACGATGATGAGTGGTGTGACCACGAGTCTTGAGGTGAGAAATGGATAGGAGAACAGGCTATGCGCGATGTGTAGAGTAGGTGAGTATTAAGATCTGACTTACCGCATCAGGTCTGTTTCATATTACCTAAACGGTTACTAAATGCATCAGACCGCGTGCAGAAATAGGTAAAACATCACGTGACCTGCGTCGGAAGAGTCTCCTCTCTCAACAGATGCACAGATGACGACAAGAGCGAAATTGAAAATGGGCATACCAAGACATTCGTGTGCAATGTGCGCTGCAATTCGATGCTTGTGGTAGGGGAAAACGGGAGAGGCATCAGAATGGCCTTGTACTATCCAGTTCTAGCTTGAATGGAATTTTCGTAGGTAGTGAAGTGGTCCTCTCCACCCTTAGACCTTCTACGGCTTCGATTTTGGAGAGGATCTAGGGCGGACGTCAGGGTACGTGCCGGGCTATTACTGTATGTACAGTATGTAGCTACACGTTGGTAGGCGGATGAGAGAGTTAGACCAACTGCATGCCAACAACCTACATGCCTGGGTGCGGGACTGAGTGCCGCGGTGGGCATCATTACCGCCATTACAGCAATTACATCCATTACGCCTATTGCATCCATTACACGGCTACAAACCTCACCTCACCCGCCGCACATACGCTACAGCCGCTACACACACACTACCTGCCCTACCTACCTGGGTATACACTCTCAACTCACACACACACACCCACTATACTGAATTATCTTCTTTCTCTTCCTCCAACTCACCTCCTCTTTCTCTTCGACAGTCACAATCCTCTCTCCATCCCCTCAATCCCTCCTCCACCCCCTTCACATCCGTGCTCGTGTCTGCTGGCAGCTCCAATCCCAATCCACTCGAGGCAAACCTGGTCCTGACTTCGCTTTCGGCCTCTGGTGTCTCCGGCTCCTCCCGACCGCATCGTCTCCAGCCAAGGCCTGTGCTCTGCTCCCACTCCGTAAGGCTTGAGAGAAAGAGTCAAAAAAAAAAGAAAGCCGATCCAACCACGCCAGCATCACATCACGTCCTGAGGGATTGAACTGTAGATCCCGACCGAGAAGCAGACAAACCCACGATCGGATCTGTGAATCTGCGCTGCATCGTTGGCCATTTCGGCAATCCCAAACCAGCGAACAATCCATTCACAGCACCCAACTGCAGCGCACGGAACAAAATAGCACAACCCAGCACCACGCCGCACAGATCAGGTCAACAAGATCGTCCGTCTCGAGGCAATTCCACCATCCGCACAGACGCACGCTCTTCCGCCAGGCTGACCCGAATCGTTCGTTCGTTCATTCGTTCGTGCGCTCACTCGGATTGTCTCTGTCCAATTTATTCCTCACTCGGTCGCAGCTCACGTCACCCTATTCTGATCCTCCTGCCTACCTATCTTGACCTGACCTGCTGTACACCTCCTCGCCTCCATACCCCTTCCAATCGACACGCCTCCCCCCATCAACAACCCGCTGCGACTCCCAATCGTCTTCGCCGGACTCTCTTCCTCTTGACGATTACACGCCCTTTTTGACGGCTTCGACTTTCACGTACCTCTGCACGCACGCACACCACTCACACGTACATCCACGATCGCTAGCTCTTATCGGCTGGCCTGCCTGTTCATTGACGACTCCATACATTTCACACAGNTTTTTTGGTCTGCTGCTATTCACGCTGGAGCAATTGCATCAGTTCGGTACGTTCTGCCATCAAACAAAGCTCCAAATCCACCACCGCAACAAGCAACCAGCTCCATCGCGGCAAAGCTTTTGTCTACGACATCGCAATTGCCTGCACACTTGTGCACCGTCAATAGCTGCGAACGCTCCTGCTTTTCCCACCCACATTCACCTGCAGCTGCTGCATTCCTCTTCACACTTCCTCCCCAGCAATTCGAATATATAGCTGACCCACACCTTCCCCAACAGGAGCGGAAAGTCCTCAACTCGACCTTTTCTTCGCCTAATACTCTGATCCTTCGACTCCTCGCTTCTGAATCCCACGTCGTCACGCCGCATTCGAAATCTCCACACAGTCATACCGCGCATCTATCCGTGAAGAGAACTACAGTACACTCTCGCACATTCATCCGCCACATCTTTCACACATCCACTACCACCTCGCTCCCAACTTGCGCAAATAGCACTGAAGTTTTGAGGTGCGGAGAGGGCCGACCAGGTGACCTCTCCGGACAGCGAAGGGCGCATAGTCGCTTCAACCTCAACAAGACCTGTCGCAGTCTCGATCTGCTAGGCACACTCTTCAAAGACACATCCTGAGAAGCATTGCATCCTCAGTCTCTACACGATATGGCAGCAACAGGTGCGAGCCCAAGTGGCTTTTCATACGCGCAAGCCGCCAAAGGGCGGTCTTCAACAACGCCTTCAGCAAAGGCTTCATCAGGTGTCGCTACACCCGCTACGTCGGCTCTGTCGGATTCTGTTCAGGGTGGGAATTGGGCAGATGATGTGGAGGCAAGCGTGGGCGAAAAACATGGCGAGACACAGAACGAACCTAAAGAGCAGGGCAAACTTCCCTCGGATCTTAAGATCAACAGCACAGAGCGGACAAAGGTAGAGGAGAGAGCACAGCACAGCTCTGGCGTCTCATCGCCTGATCTGATTGCATCTGGAAGTGCCACCTCCAAGGATGATGACTGGTCTGGTGCACCCAACGGTGCATCATCCGAGTCGACTTGGGAGAGCAAGTCGTCTGCTTCCGCTGGTAACGAGCCTGCATGGATCATGGAGCGTGAGAAGCGCCAGATTGAAGAAAAGACCAAGGACACTGCTGCCCCAAAGAAGGGTAAGAAGAAGGCTGACAAAGTCGAAGAGCCTCCCAAGCCGATCGTCTTTACTGAGTCGACCCCACCCGCTGTGAATCCCTGGGTAAAGCGAGCAGAAGAGGTGAAGACCAAGCTGCCAGCCCCATCTCCTATGACCCAGACAGCGTCACGGCCAAGCAATCATCAGTCGCCACCAAAGANCCCCCAGACCAACGAAAACCAACCCTTGCGATCAGACTCTGCCAAGAAGCCAGTTGCCGCTTCAAGTGCCCAAGGCGTCACTGATGTGACCAACTCACATCCAGGTGCTCAATCGCAGCCCAAACGTGCATCGGTGGTGCGACCAGCTCGCCCTAGCTCCAAGAATGGGCCGGATGCGACACAGCAGTCAGCAACCACAAATGCCCCCAGTGCTCGTCCAGTGCCTTCTGGTGCCGGCCAGCCGAAATCGGAATCCGCCGCGAAAGTGCCACCACCCGTCAAAGACGAGACTTCCTGGCCCACACCTGTAACTGCACTCGAGCATGACCGAAAGGCAGCAGCAGAGAAAGAGGCAGACAATTCCAATGACAAGGCCGACGATGAATCGCCGAGTGCCAAGTCAAATAACAAGAAAACTCAGTGGCAGCCAATGGCAGTCACCCCAAATATCATCTGGGAGACAACTGGTGTTCGCGAGCGAGGAGCTCGCGGTACCTCGTTCGCTGAGAAAGCACGTGGAGGCGGTAGCATCAGGGCCCGAGCAGGCTATCGTGGTGCTAGCAACACTGCTGCAAATGGCGAAAGACACTCAAGAGCTGTGCAGTCTGGCGAGAGTGAGGCATCTCCAGTACAGTCCCAAACTGTTGACTCAACGGCTACTGTTTCATCGACGAAGACAACCAATGCTTCGAATACTACCCCCAGCCAGGATAAAACCAAGGATCGTAGCAACACCAAACTGCAGAACCAGGGTGAATACACGCCCAGAGACACCAAGCAAGGCAACACGAACGCTTCTGCCGCCTCGTTCGCTGGCAAACCGCCACGTCGTGCCAAGTCTCCTTTGAGAGAAGGACAAGCTGCCGAGAACAAGATCTCTGACTCCATCTCACAAGCACCGGGTGAATCTCAATCCACTTTGCGACCGGACGCGGCTGAGGCTCCTCGCTTTGTACCTGCCAACAAGCCAGAGAACGGCGAATTCAAGAAGGGACGCTCCTTTGACAGTTTCAAGGACCCAAGCTGGAACGCAGGTCCTACCACTGGTCTCAAGCGTGGAGGTGGAAGAGGTGGAAGAGGCCGCGGTGGCTCGAGAGAGTTCCCTGGCGTCAACGGCGCTGGTGGCCATGTTTACGGAGGCAACAACGCCGACTTTCCACAGTTCACTCCCGGCGGACCATTCACGCCAGCGCGTGGTGGCCACAAGTTTGGAAACGGCAGCCGGGGCTGGCACCAGCAAGGGGGTGCAGGACGTTCCCAGTCAATCCCTATGGATACTTGGTATCGTTACAACAACCCATACCCACCTCAGATCAACACATTCATCCCCAGCCCGATGGATTACGCATATTCCATGTCCGCGATGACTTTCTCACCATTCTTCGACCAGCAGCAACAACAGCTGGACCTTGTCAAGACCCAAATCGAATACTACTTCTCCATCGACAACATGTTGAAGGACATGTTCCTCCGAAGGAACCTCGATGGCCAAGGCTTTGTTCTGCTTGAGCTCATCTCTGGCTTCAACAGAATCAAGCAGCTCACCGTCGATCCTGACGTCATCAGAGCCGCCTGTCTGACTTCCGACGTGGTTGATATTCGTGTTGGTGAGGATGGCATGGAGCGTTTGAGAAGGCGTGAAGAGTGGGCGCAGTTCGTCCTTCCGAAAGAGCAACGCGAAATCGGTGCTCAGAACGATGGGCCTCAGAACCTGCACAAGCCTGAGTTTCCTCAATTCTCGCCTTTTGGTCAAGCTGCAGTCCAGCCACGCGGTCCGGCCTCGGCGCCCTTCTCACCTATGTATGGAAGGGGCGATCGTAGATCATACGATGCGGATTACAGTGCAGCGGCGAACGGTGCCTTCCCTTACCCCACCTTCACTCCGATTGCTGAAGGTCAAAATGGTCATGTTGATGACGAGGATGCTCGCGGGAGATCTTTCCGATCCTCTATGCACCAGCCGAGTGTATCGCCGGGACAGCAAACTTCTCAAGAGTCACAAGCCGAGGCTGAAGTTGATGATACCTTCCCTAACAGCCAGGTGGAGAACTTGACAGTGGTTGTCCGCAGTGAGAGCGCTGGAAAGCCTCGAACACCGTTTCAACATCTCGCCTCGAGAACCTTCTCTAATGGCTCGATTGACACCCGCACAATCTTCAACGAGAACGACAAGAACGGTGATGCTGTGGCAAATGGAGTAGAGTCATCAGGTAGCAGATCTCGCCATGCTAGCCCTAGTCAGGCCAGGTCGCCGGCTCCAAGCAATCTTTCTGTCTTCTGGGTTAAGGACAAGGATGCTCCAGTGCAGCAACTGCCTGCTGATGTTCAGCCAGAGCCTTACCCACATCTGCACATGAAGGCTTTGGATCAGCGAACTCATGCTTCAACAGGCAACTGCCCTTATGATATGGACGTGCTCTACCAATTCTGGTCGCATTTCCTGATCCGCAACTTCAACAATGGCATGTATACTGAGTTCAAGCAGCTGGCTCTCGATGATGCTGAACAACGTCACAACAATGTGGGTCTGGCCAACCTTACAAAGTACTACTCAGAGGCACTCCTCAATTCCAAGACCATTCGCGACCATGTTTTGAGAGACTACGTGGAGCTGGTCAAGAGGGAACACGCAAAGCAGCCTGATGGTGCTGCTTTCAAGCAGCTTCGTGCAGCTTGGCGCAATGGAGCACTCAATCTGAAGAACAGGAAGAAGCTGGGTGACATCGCTGATGATGAGCTTAAGACCCAGCTAGAAGCTTGAACGATCACACGATTGTCACTCTCAAGACTGACACCAAATCCTTCTGCTGCTCAACCCCCAGACAGTCGACGTCTCGTGCGTTCCAGTCACTGCCAAGTGTTGGTCATCGCTGCACGAAATGTGTTCTGTCTCGGATGAATGCATGCACATCAACCTCATCCTAGCTAGTTGCAAGCAGACTCGTCACTCCGGCAGGCCCATGACGAACGAACACTCCATCCAAGATGTACACCAACGATGTCTATCACTCTAAGGATGGAGCTAATACTGCATAGCAATCCCCGGCAAACTTAATAATCTCCCTCTGCATGAAAGGAATTCTCACTCTACATTCTGAATGGAAACGACTTGGGTTGCTGGCTTTGGGGTGGATGGGGCATGGAGTTTGATCGGCGTTATAAAAGCACAAAAGCAAAAGTGAAATGGCAAATCGGCACAGCATTGTGGTTTTTGTTTTTGTTTCTGTTTTTCCCTTACATTTTCGTTCGTACCTCCTCTTTACGCGACCAATTCGCCTTTCGAATGCCGCAGAAAAGTCTTCAAGCGCTCGCCCTCGGCGCATATTGGCGATGCATCTCTTCGCATCTTTTTTCGATGCTGCTTTTCTTTCCCATCTTCTCTTCTCGTCCGCAGTTGTCAGATACCCGCGGCCCAATCAGATTACACTCTTACGACTATGAAGATCCGCTGATATCTGTCGACTCAAATGACCATACCAATACCACTCAACTCTCTACTCGCACATGCACCCTTTCTCTCGCCGCTCAAACAAGCCGATCACGCTTGATAATCCAATTCTTCGAGTCCCACCCAAGACTATGTCCGAGCGCCAGATTACCTGTCTCACCCTTAAAGAGCCTCATGTCTTAACCTGTCTGCGGCTGCTCGTGCGGCATGCCTACTTACTTGCTCTCTCTTTCTGTCTGGACAGATGAGAATCTCCAGCTGTAGCGGGAGGAAGCAAAAGCTGAATGCTGGGGTTTTGCTCACACTCGGCCAAGCGGTCTGCCAGGCTCAGGGTTTCCGCCCTTCTCCACCATAAAGTCATCTTTTTTTTCGCTTATTCTGGCTTATCTTCCACTAATGCTGCATCGCATAGCGACTGTGAATGGGATGGGATATGTTAGAGAGCGCGGAAAAATTACTCTATTGAAAAACTACATTTCTCAGTGATATATATTCCTTAACTCGTCCACATCTTCGTGTGGGTTTGATCACATCCTTGAGCTTTTTTGTACAATACCCAGCTTTCAACGTGTAGTGTATGTGATATTGACTTGTTCCATCGGCTCAAATGACGTATATGGTAGGGTGTCTGCGGTTCTCTATAGGCTGGGTGGGATTATTATAGGTCGGCCGACATTGGGTAGGAAGAACAATTGTTATGCTTCAATCACAGCTCACACAGTCGTCGGAGCGAAGGTTGGTAGTATATCAATTCAGTCATGAATGAATTCCGCGTGCAGGATGTCAACCGATGCAAGAATCATGACAGCTCGTCTCGATTGGGTGGGCGAATTACGCTGACATTGGCCGTGGCGATTGACTCTACCTTAGATCACATACTCATTCCTACTTTGGAAAGTTCGTTGCTGTTGTAGACATCTAGGTAGGGTTCTTGCCCGCCTAAAGTTCAGTTCACCCCAAGACACGAAGGTCCGCTAAATTTCGACCGGCAACTTCCGACATGTTCCCGACTTGGCCACCACCGTAAAAACATCATTTCGCCGCATTCGGCCGATTTTACTGGGGCGCAGACCGGGAGTGGCATATGTGGGATTGCAAGGCACCAGCCAAAAACAAAAGCAAAAACAATTGAGGTCGTACCCGGAATCGAACCGGGGTTACCGGAAGTTAGAATCTGACGATTGATCAGAATCCGATGTGATGACCGCTACACTATACAACCTGTGCTTGAGAGGCTCAACACCCGTAAATGTGGCACGATGCTGTCTTTCTCAGTCTAAAAATCCCCAACTGACCCGATCAACGAAAACAAAGCTAGTAAATTGATCGACTGTGGTCGAGGACCCTCCCCTCGCATGAGCATGGAAATGGACATGGACATCGTGGGATGGCGAAAATCTTAATCAAGACGGGAGACCGGAAGCTGAAGATGCCGCCCCATGGTTCCAGGGCTTCAATTCCAATTGCGAGCCTGCGCACCGGCGTCTGCGTCCCGGGCGGCCAGATTCTCCCGTGCACCGTCTTCAAGCGCCTTCGTCTGCGTCTGCTTTTGTTGCGCCTCCAGCTGTCGTCCTAACTTGCCTTTGCCCTGCGTCGTAGTCGACGATTTTGCTCGCTCCTGTGTCATCCATCTAGTTAGTCGACCGAGCTTGATCACACCAAGGCACATTGCGCTATCAAACACCACCCAGTCACATCTGTACGGGCTGGACTTGGTGAACGAGAGAAGGTATTGAGTATTGCAGACGCGGACGAATTACGATGGATCAGGCCTAGTAAGCAATGTCTACTCACCTCTGCTGCTCGCGCCGCCGCATCTCTAGGCGAAGGCGACTCGCTCGATCCTCCCCCAAGCGTGCGACCAGGTCCAGCCGGCTTCGTTGGGAGACGTGCAGTCCCCTTCGTCTGGGCCGGTGGGCTATCGGCAGGCGACGAGCCGAGGGTGTGCCCTTCGCCCTGGAAGTTGCCAGACTCCTTTCCACAGCAGTTTCCCATCTCGAGAACGGCGATACGAGACCGAGGTCGGGACCGCTGACTTCGACTGTGACAGTCGAAGCTTCTACGGGTGGGAGACCGGAAGAGAAGCGTGCTTGTGCTCGCCCTTACGGAAAGACGGCCGTAGAGCTGTCTGTGACAAGTATTGGCTCTGGGAATGCCTACTTGCTGGTTGCTTGGGCGTGCTACGTTCGTCTGCTGCGTGGCGTGAGGACTGGGGGCTCGTGCGGGTGGACGGAAGCTGCGGTCACTTCAGTCAAGTGGGGGAACGCGATTGGCGCCGAGGTCCCAAGTCTCGCTGCATCCTGCAACCTTAATTCGACGGCCTGTTGGGCCCTGCATCTGCCATTTCGCTTAAGCACTCGTTAAGTGCTCGTCGTCGTTGTTTTTCTGAGCCTGCTGATGAGCTGGGATGACTGGCGTATCCGGCCTTTCGCCATATCTGGCAGACACTACAGATCGTTGAGCAGCGTTGGTCACTCTGACTCGACTGCCCTCGAAGTTCTTCTGAACGCTTTTTGATACGTGATGTGCAAGCGCTGAATATATCTCAGTCTGCCGCGCCACTTCTACAATTGGTGGTTTGACAACGCAATGCAACGCCAGTCTGTCTTTGGGTCCACGGCAGGTTATCATACGACGACCAAGTTAAGATACCCAGGCGACAGAGCTGCAGATAAAGTCCCACGCTTTGGTGGGGCGACCAATCTTGGTGGAGCCGCCAACGCCAAGCTCAACCTTCGACCGTTGGGTACTTCAGAAGGGTTCCCTACTACCCGACCTGACATGACCGATCCCATTTCTGATTTCCAGAGATAAATCCCTCCCTCAAGGCTCGAGAATATTACTATTTCGCCAGCAGCATGCCGAATAATGATGGCCTACCACTTATTTCGTCCATCAATTCAACACAGAGTACCAATCTCAGAAGCAACTATCTTGACGATATTGGCGGCGCAACCGAGCCAGAGATGCTAGCCATCGAATACATATGTTCCTACAATGTCGATCGTAATGGTGCTGTATGGCTTCTCAGCGAGAGCGGTAGCCCGGTCGCTCGGTTGAGCGTGCAGCATCCCCTATCTTCCCTCTTAACACGATCTACCATCCCTCCTCCGAATCAAGAAGCTCAACATCTTGCATTTACCGAGTACCAGTTCGACAGGGAATATTTCGCTGGTGTACTCATGCACGTAAGGGGAAATGAGGCGCTACAGGCGGAAGCGGAAGCGTGGTGGGACCAGGTCAAGAATCCACCAGAAGGGGCGATGTTGATGAGGTGTAGTGATAGTTCCCATCCTTGAACAGCAGCCCAACAGGAGTTGCGAATAGTCAAACTTGCCTACAGTGCCAGAGTGGGAAATCTGTAAGCCCACGAGACCCAACGCTCTTACTTGACGTGTCTAAGGCTTCCGCAACTCTTGCTCTGGGTTATTACAGTGACAACTATCCGTCTGCACCCACCCCAATAGAGCAATGTAACAGGACAGTAACACCCGTCAAGTCGTAAAATGCTAGAGCTCGATCACAAGCGGCTACGGGAGTTAGCGTCGTCGGACCTGATTGCAGCAGCGCGGTGCAACTTCTATCAGAGTTGTGCCATTCTATGTTGGTAGGGTCTGCAAAACTTCTGAGACACCTACTGCAAAATTTTCTACGGATGAAAGTGATTTTGGTCCACCGCTTAGCCACGTGATTGATGTTACAAGAGAAGGTACTCTGGACGATCCTGAAATACTGTACCCTCACTCATCTGTAGACTTTGTGCAAAGGTGACTGCCAGCCCGTCACGTGTCCGGTGACCATATAATGTGGTCAGGTGCGCAGATCTAGCGGACTCTGGAGTAGGTATTACCGCAGTAGTGCTGAAGATGCTCGCGCCTGTTTGAAAGGCTTATCTGGGCGTGTGGTGTCTTCCAAATAAAGCCTCAACGTTGCTATCCGTTATTCAGGATGGAACACCGTGTTGAAATTAACCGCTAAAGATAAAGCACGGTGACGCTTAGGCCACGAATATTTATGATTACTTGGGAGGCGTAGTCCTGTTAATATCCATGCTATCGCCACGCCGCGGCTGGGTCTCTAGAAGTGTATGTATATAGCCATCGTGTGGCATGATGCCACACGTGGCTTCGACAACGAACATGGCATCAATTGCGAAATTTCGCGGTACCATAAGCAAACTCGAATACTACCAATATCACTGGCGCTCCTCTTCCGGCGCCTGGACGACCCTATGGACCGTAATTGGCTGTGGAAGAAGTACAGGTGCCACAACCAAATACCATCGTGATCGACAGATCAAACCCAATCACGAATTTGAACGAAGTCGGACGGATGTTTTAAGAGCTGTCTGAGCTTGATCTTTCGATATGAATGACCTTAAATAAAATAGGGTAATATTGGAGGATTGCTGAAAACCGTGAGGTCCCTTTACCCATGTACATTGAGAGATGCTATAGATGCATATTCAAGCAAAGCAAATTTATTATTTTAGTTGGGCCCTATTATGACGCATTGTCAAAAAGGCGACAAATCTCACTTGATGCACCATAGTCTAACATTGGTTGCCCACTAAGCTTACCGTGATGTGTCACGGCTGCAATTGAGTTGCCGGCATTAACATCGGCGCCATTTTCGATGAGAAGCCGTACAATGCTAGGGTAGCCTCTATATGAAGCAGCTACAAGTGGATATCCAGCGTTGGTATCGGCACCATATTCAAGTAGCAGTTGTACAGTATCGGCATGGCCTTCCATCGACGCGGCTACAAGTGGGTAACCGGCATTCACGTTGTCACCGTTTTTGAGAAGCGGCACAATGCTAGCATCGCCTTCAAATGACGCAAATACAAGTGGACGACCAGTGTCGACATCTGCGCCTTTCTCGAAGAGCATCAGGTTTAGAGTCGTAGTATGCTTTGCGCATGATGAAGCCAATAGCGGGTAATCAACGTCGGTCTCTGCGCCATTCTCAAGGAGCAGCTGCGCAATTTTAATGAGGTCGCAGGAGGGTATCCCAATTTTGAATAGATCCCAGAATTGAAGCGATTTCGAATTGATGCTATTATCACGAAGAAGCTGTGCAATCTCGGCTCCGCCCTGAAGTGTTGCATCAAGAATTGGGCATCCTGCGTTGACGTCGGCGCCTTTCTCGAGTAACAGCCTTGCAGTGCTCGTATGCCCCCCCAGTGATGCAGCTACAAGTGGGCAACCAGTGTTGACATCTGCGCCGTTCTCGAGCAATAGCTGCACAACACCAGTGTGGCCCCTTCCCGATGCAATCACAATAGGAATACCTGACTTAGCATCAACGCCATTCTCGAGCAGTAGCTGTAAGATGCTGCTATGGCCGGTATCTGATGCAGTTTCAAGTAGGTAATCAGCGTTGGTGTCTACACCATTCCTGAGTAGTAATTGCACAATATCGATATAGCCCAAAGATAATGCAGCTCTAAGTGGACATCCTGCATTAATGTCTGCGCCGTTTTCGAGGAGAAGTTGTATAACGTCGGCATGACCTCCAAGCGATGCAGCTTTGAGCGGGTTGATATCTTCGGCAAGGTAGTAGTAGCTTCTGTCTTTTACAGACTCGCGCGCATTCCCCGCGCTGGCATAAATTTCTTCCCTGAGCAACTGATGTGCAATGCTAGCATAGCCTCCTTCGGAAGCAGGTACAAGAGGGTATCCGGCATTGACACTTGCACCCTTCTCGAGTAGAAGCCTTACAATGCTGGCGTGACCGTGATACGAAGCAGCTATCAGCTGACTAGTAGTGACCACTGCGCCCTCATTGATCAGTAGCTGTGCAATATCGTAATGTCCTTTGTATGAAGCAACCTCGAGAGAACCCTTAGTGTTGACCTCTGCGCCCTTGTCGAGTAGCTGCCGTACAATGTGAGCGGAACCTGCAAGCGATGCAACTTCGAGTGGGGTACTGGTGAAGAATGCCGACCATCTGTAGTCGAGCGGTTTGTCAAACGAGAAGTGGCCTTCAGCATTGACATCTGCACCCCTTCTGAGTAGTAGCTGTACGATGCTCTCGTGACCTCCACCTGATGCTTCCACAAGTAGATTACTATCATTAATATCCGCACCATACTCGAGCAGCTGCTGCACAATGTTAGTATGCCCTCCTTCCACTGCATATCTGAGTGCAGTGTAGTCTAATTGATCCGCAGCATTAACATCTACGTCCTTCTTGCGCAACAACCGCTGCACGACCTGCGCATGACCACTTTCTGATGCCTCAATGAGTGGACGGCCAACATTGACATCTGCACCGCTCTCAAGCAGCAGCTGTACAATGGCAGTGTAGCCTTTCTTGGATGCAATCAAAAGCGGACGGCTAGCATTGACATCCGCGCCATTTTCAAGCAACAGCTGCACAATGCTTAGGTGACCTCTTCCTGCTGCTGCACTTAGGGGTGTGGAGTCGCCACGAAACTCGGGGGCGACGTGTACAGAGCTTTTTGCGTTGACACTCGCGCCATTGCTGAGCAGCTGCCGGACAACCTCAGTATGTCCCTGGTCTGATGCGCGTATGAGAGGGTTGCCGGCATTAATGTCTACGCCTTTCTGAAGCAGCAGCAGCTGTACAACTTCAGTGTGTCCAGAAAGTGATGCCAGAAGCAGCGGATTGTGCCAGTAATGTTTCGTGCGCTTGAGTTTAGCGATTTCGATCGGGTTGGACAATGCTTCGCGGAGATGCACCAGTAATCCATAGCACGATGAGACGAGTATAGTACTCGCACATTCGGCGAGGACCATGGATAATCTCACTTCCGAGCCCACAGAATCCAAATATGGCATATATAGGTCATAGGGACGATAACAATGGTTCCATCTGGTGAAGTCCGCAGTCCGTGCTGTGAAGAATTCACGTATTGCGCTTTCGATTTCGGATCCTCCACCACTCTTGGTTGCGCTTTCGGCATGAGTGGGCCAAAAGGTAGCAGCGTAATCATTGCGCCCGACAGGGTAATCGCTCATCAACAGACTCAGACACATATGAGTAGCCATAATGTGTAAGGTGGATTCCGCAAACTCGGTTGGCCTCTTTTCTAAGAACTCTCTGACTGAAAGATGCGAGAATACGAACAAATCCTGCTCTTGGTCGACTCTGATGAGATCAAAGCATATTTGGAGCACAGTATCTCTGGCCAATTGGGGACTGTTCGGACCACATACCAACGTACACACTTCAGCTGTGCGTAATGGTCTTTTTGCAACGAGGAGCCATGAGAATATTTTTCTCACCACTTCCGCTTGCTTGATGTCGACTTTGGCCAGCTCTGCCATGTTGTGTTCGTATAGTTCTTCGTAAATCACCTCCAATCCAGGTGGCAACCGGCCCAGACGCTCAACCAGTACCGATCGCATGGTAATGGTGTACAAGAAGGCGAGCTGTAACTCAACCCAGCGGAACCTAACAAAAGTCATCAGATTATGTGAACAACAAGACAGGACCTTCAGACAAGCTTACATGCCTGCAGCACCACTGCAGAGGCTGTCCTCGATTTTTTGTCGGAGGTCTTTGTCGACCTCTTCTGAAGGAAGCAAAGACCCTGCATCAATCGCATGGTTGACACTGTATCGTACGTAGTGCTCGATGTCTGCCTGATTTCGAGAAGCATCCACACAAAAGGCTGGATAGCCTTGCAAGTAACGCTTGATGTCCCAGTGATTATCCCTGCTTGTGACGAACATCTTCACTTGACTAGTTGACTCCTCAAGAATCCTCTTCAGGGAATCCATTAAAAATCTTCGCTTTCGGCGGTCACACTCATCCAGAGCATCGATGACGATGTACGTCACGGGACTGTCTTTGATCAAATCAATGATCATACTCGTGGCTTCCACGCCTGAGAGCTCTCCATGGCTATGACGCTTCTTGTACCTTTCCTCGAGCCTAGGGTGCACTTGAAATTCTCCAGGAGGGCTTGAAGCTTGTCGCATCAAGCAACGCAAAATGTGTTCTGGGTCTGTCCGCTCTGGTTCAGCCGGATTCCTCGAACAGAAGAAATAGATTGGGTAAGGTGACTGTTGCCTGTCATGTGCGCTCACCAAGCGGTTGAGCAGCAGCGAACTATAAAAGCATGAGCATGAAAAAGTTCATTATGTTAGCCGCTACAAACTCACATCAGTGTGCTTTTGCCAGATCCAGAACTTCCATAGAGCCAGAGCATTCGCGAGATGCTATCTCTGTCCCAGGTAGAAAACTCTTCGTCTTTGAAAAGCCATTGTCCAGTACCCTCAAGAATTTTCTCCTTGACCAAATTGTAATGTTTGTGGAAGGGGATCTTGGACACCCAATCCAGTGTGACTTGAGCAGTCGGGTCTGATATAACGATATCATCAGCGGGCAATGCAGTCAAACGATCCGATCTGGATGACACTGAAGACGCGGCTTACCTTGTGATAAGTAGTTGTATGTATGGGCTATTACAGGCAGAGTCAGCTTATGTTGGGCAACTAGGATTTCTTCGGGTAAACCGAGCTGACTTTACGGTCAGGATGGTATCGTATTTTAATCAATACCTATGATATGACCGTCCAAAGAAAGTTGTGCTACGTACCAGAAGGGCCCTCGTTATACACCCCAGGGTGAAAAATTTGCCTGTTGTGACTTCCACCTACTACATTATTCGTGGGATTGCCGCCTTCATTGGCGAAGATGTTGCCTTCGCCAGAATGACTGTATTTGCCGTTGTCATCAAGACTGAGCGCCTCCGTGAGTTCTTGAAGTTCATCCAATTTATCCCCAATTATGTAAACCTCTTTTTGTTCTAGAAGCCTTAGGTTCTCCTGGACAGTCGCCAAAAGCATCTGTACTTGACTTTCTCTGCCAAGAAATATCGTCTTCGCCCCTTTCCAAATGCGTTTTCCATGATTGTCTCCATCCTTCGGACAAGCTTTTCGGNAAATGTCTCTCAAAGTCGCTAAAGCCCTCTGAGATTCTTCCAGAAGTGGCCGCGCGCTCTTGCCAGCTTCCGGTGTGGCTCTACCATCCTCGAGGTTTTCGCGCGCGGTATCTAAGAGCTCCTCTATCATAGGTAGCTTTTCAACCAAGCTTCGAAGCTTCGGTGGTAGTCCTTGAGCATCATGGACCGCTCGACCGATATCGATGATCGTCTTGGTGATTCCGATGCAGGCATCTATCAGTTGTATAGCGGCAATAGCTTCGGCACCGCTCATTGTCGAACATCAGTGACGGGGTAAGAATGTGGTGCGCCCAGCTGGTTTATGGGTTGACTTTCAAAACAGTGAGATAGATTCACAAAGTGGACGAGGCACGCTCTCATAAGAAAAAGCTGCATGGCAGGCTGAGCCTGCATAAGCCTACAGTGGTCAAAAGTATTTGGATATCACGCCTCTTGCCGCCGAGATGCGTGACTGCGCCTCGCCAGCATGCGAAGATACGAAGCTATATCTCAGCGCTCAGCCATGTCAACAGGCGGCTGCTCCTCATAGGCTGAGACAATCCCTGCACCAGCGCAAGCCAGATCGTAAAGCCGGTGAGTGCTGCAGGCGTGCGGCAACAGCTGCCTATGCCCGCCGACTGCCAATTCTTGAATCGTGACAGCAGCATACCTTATCATTGCCACACGATTTGATCTAGACTTCATAGCGAGCAAGTCTTGAGTCACTTCAAAAGCTGTAGCCATCTAAAGGCTGCACAGATCGTCCTCCGACACTTCTTCTCATGTCAATGTGCGGACGAGCCGAACACGTTTGCCAGGGATAAGACGCTGCATTCTCGACGCCTTGGTTGAAGAAGTGGCAGAAATTTCACAATGTAAGAATGGATACAAATGGTGGCAGGCAGCGAGAAGTAAAGGAATCGTAAACGGGCATGAATGCATACAGTATACTGTACAATAGAAAGGTAGCTTTGCTTGCGGCTAGGGTTAGGCAGCTAGGGAAAGCTTGTCCTCATAGCGTGACAATAATAATAATAACTAAAGCACAGATTTCGTAGTCAATCATTGATCCATGGTCCAACCGTTCCAGTGCAGGGATTCATTCACAGCGACTGGACGAGTTACTAATGATTTCAACAGCCTCGTCTAATGGCGCATCAAGCTGTAGGTACGAGTCAAGTTACTGACTTGGCATCACTTATAGTTCTTTCTCTCGACGGAATGCTAGGAACGAAGAGACATTGGTGGTAACATGGCTTGATATGATGGAAGGAAAACGAACACAACGTGAGGAAGCCAAAACCAGTAAATCTGAATCGCCTACGGTACCTCTTACATCAAAGTCTGTCCCGTGCTAGCTAATCCCACAAGCTCTTGTACATGGTATCTCTACACCCTGTATGTCTTTGAAACGGTGATTAAGGACTGATACATATCAAAAAACAACCCTTGCCGACCCATTGAGCTTCATCAAGCCCAGTCCCAGACATTGAGTTTGGCTGAGGTGCAGCCGTGGTCTAGGTCGATGTTAATGGCGTCGCGGCGTAGAAGCTCCACTGCATCGCTACGCCGCAACTGCTACCATCTAATCTGCACCAGCTCTTGGCGGAAATTTGGATGCAGTCTTCAGATTGGGTAGTTGAAATTTGTAGAGTTGTCCACAACCTTAGGACGACTCTTCAGCAGAGGCGGGAGGAGACTTCCCGTACAGTTCGGCGTACTTCTCCTTGTATATCCTCCGGTTCTCCGCCGCTTCGTTTCGATATTTCTGTAATTTCCATTAGTTGGTCACAGGGCTAGCAAGGGAGGGAGGTAGGGGAAGGGAATATGTACGTCTTTCTCCGCTTCTGACAGTTCCGCATATTGTGTCTTTATCTCCGGCCTGATGCCAGGACCAGTTCCCTTAGGCACATCGCCTTTCTTGTACCATTCTCTGACAAATAGTCCAAAGGGACTGTCACGTCGCCCTGGCAAGTTGATCCGATCATGGCTAAGTGGAGCGTACTTCAATTGCAATTTGGAGCCCTTCAGCTTCCTCCTCAGAATAGTGCGAGCTTCGTTGGCGTCTAAAAGCTCTGCAACGGTTCTGTTGTTGATCCATTCGTCCCATACCGCTGATTTAACAGAATTTTTCTCTTTGGCAACCTTTGCCCAGTGCTAATGAAATGGGTAAGCGAGAATTCAGTGATATAGTTTCCCCACAGACGGCATCTGGACCGCAACATATGAGTCAAAAGGATTCTCACTTACCTCAAGCTGCGCTGGGTTCTGCTTAATCTCGTGCCACTCCTGTGCAACTTGTTGAGCATCTTTCCCAGCATCTGCGCCGACCTCCTTGCCAAGCTTTAGAGAAGCCATTCGATCAGCAAAGTATGCCATCCATGGCGACATCGGCCTGGGTGAGTGTGAAAAAGGTGGTTTCAGAGCAGTTTTCTGGAGTTCCTTCAGCTTTGTGGCTTCTTCGCGGATGGCTTTGCGCTCCTTCAGCTTTTTCTTCTCGTCAGCCGAGAGCTTCGGAACGACCTTCTTTGGCTTCGCTTTCGTTGTCTTCTTTTTGGGAGTCTTCGTGCTGCTTGCGGCTTTGCTGGTCTTGCCTTTACTGGTAGTCGTGGATGCGCGGGGCGACCCAGCCTTGGCCTGAGTTTCAGCAGTGGTGTTGATAGAACGAGAAGCGGAAGAGAACAGAGGACGGGATGTCTGTCGATTCACACGCCGTGAGGCCAGCAGACGGTAAGTTGTGTTTGTTGTATTTGGGATACGCGTAGATGTCGGCCAGTGAAACACGACCGAGACATAGCGACGAAACATGGCAGAGCTAGACTTCGCGAATGCGCACCTAAGTGCACACGCCACTGAGGTAGTAGAAGGATTTAGAATTGAAGCTGGTGACAATTGCAGGTCCAATGCTCGTGAGCTACGAAGACGGAACTGGGTCAAGAGGCACTACTGCGAGAGAAGGTGTTGACCAGCCATCCGCATCGGGCAAGAGAGCTGTAAGGCACGCGGAGGTCGCGAGCCACCATGACGGAAACATGAGTCAGCCATGGAAAGTCACGTGCTACCACATCCTGTGCAGTAGAACAGATTCTCACCTCGGCTTCTCCAAGTTAGGGCCATACTGTTCATCGGTATCAGGCTTGGCGAGCCCAGGTTTACAATCTTTCCGTGTCCTGAAGTCATACCAACAATTTCACTACTGCTGATGGACATCACGAAATAGCACTTCTTGGCGACCAAAACTTCTGACTTACTCTGCGCACGGTACAGTGCGCTCGAGAAACTAGATCAACGCCCTACTGTAATTTGCGCAACGCTTCATTCACAAATCAATATTGGTACTCGACATTTACACTGGCCAAACCACGAATGAGGACAACCTAGGTCTCCAGACAGACAGCACCAGTGGGTGCTAGTGACGTTTCCACTTTGAGCGAGCCTCTACCTATCAAAAGTACAACACCACGTGCCGTCCAAGGCTGTCAAGCTGATGGCTCGCTCACCCGGAAGTAGCAGGCATTATCGAGAGTCACACCGTCGACGGTCCAGGAGCCGCGAGTCAGACGTAAGTGCATACCAAGCTCATTTGAGTGTATGTTGGGGCAGTGGTGGGCATGCAGCAGATGGACAGCCTCAGCAAGCTCTTCAAGCGACAAGGCAGCCTGCTGGCCCTCATAGCGCTCCTCGTGAAAAGCAGCAAGACTCACGCAACTCCCAGCGCCGATCCACCCGAGACAATCGAGACAGCCACCGCGCTCGAGACAGCGCCCGCTATGATGACTACCGCTCCAACCGCCGCCCACATTCTCGAGAGCGCTCTCCACCACGTCACAGACGCGATGACCGCTATTCCGACCGTCGATATCGTTCACGATCGAGAGACAGGAGAGACAGATCGAAGGACCGATCACCGGTGAGAGATAGTCGCCGTGATCGCGACAGGCAAAAGCACAGCCGTTACGATGATGACTACGACCGTGACAGGGATCGCAGGCGAAGATCGCGCTCTCGTGGCGAACGCCGTGCACGAGATGATAGTAGAGACAGACGAAGCCACAAAGGCAGTGTGAGGGGTGATAATGTAAGTGTGACCTCGAGCAACCACTTACAGGATCACGTTCGCTCACAAAAGCAGACCCCACGACCCTCAACATCCGACGGACCGAACGCCGATGAGATTACCGAAGAGCAGATCAAAAGACGGAAAAGACTTGAAGCTATCAAAGCCAAACAACAGCTTTCCAAAGCAGCAACCCCAGATCAATCTCCCCCAGCTTCAGACCCAAACCCTAGCAATAGTACGCCTACCACAGCTCTAAAAAGCAACAATGGGACTGAAAAGGCTTCTGTCACCACAAAACCAGGTTTCAGTGTTGATGAGATACGAAGGAAAGCTCAAGAAAAGCTGAAGAAGGGTCCTGCGACTTTAGATGGTGATGTTGTCATCAACAAGTCTGCTGTCGTGTCAAATGCACCTACTGAAACGAAACCACTAAACAGTAGGCTTCAACCACCACTAAGAAAGACGAATCATGTGCTGACAACTTATCCAGGTAACAGAGTTCCTCCCGTCGGAAACACAAAAATCAGTGGCTTGAGTTTAAGCAAGGTCAACCCGGACGGCAACACGAGGTCAGGAGTAACCAAGGTCGCATTTGGCCTCGCTGATGAGGAAGAGTCAGGTCGAAAGTTAGAGAAATTGCCAACTTTACCGGAATTTGAAACGAATGACGGTGCCTTGATACATGATGACGAGGACGATGACGGGAAAGACTTGCAAGATGATGAGCAAGAGGCTGCTGCTGCGCGAGAGGCTGCTGAGAAGCGAGCGCAGCAAGCTCAGACTGACGAAGATATTCAAATGGTCGATGAGGCAGACACTGCTAAACTTCCGGTAACAGAAAACGGCCAAGCACCAGAAGCTATGGATGAAGACGAGGACATAGACCCTCTAGACGCTTTCATGAACGAGCTTGATACCTCTGCCCCAGCGCCAACGAAACGAGCTACCAAGAAGGAACTACGCGTCTACAACAGTGATGATGAAGACCAGCAAGAAGCTGTTGGGGATGGTGCTGATGACATCTTCAATCTTGCATCCAAGAGGAAGCGCAAAGAAATTCCCGCAGTAGACCACAGCAAAATGGAATATGAAGACTTTCGGAAAGACTTCTACAGCGAACCGACAGAGCTCTCTGAAATGACTCAAGAAGATGTCGATATTATGAGGGCAGAGCTTGACAACATTCACGTTCAAGGTAAAGATCCTCCAAAGCCAATCACTAAGTTCTCCCAGGGTGGTTTCGGCGCGCAAATTTTGGACGTTTTGCGCGAACTCAAGTTCGAAAACCCAACTCCGATCCAGTCCCAAGCCTTGCCTTCGATCATGAGTGGTCGCGATGTTTTGGGGGTCGCCAAGACTGGTTCGGGTAAAACCATGGCGTTCCTACTTCCTATGTTCCGCCATATCAAAGACCAACGCCCCCTTAGGAACATGGAAGGCCCTGTCAGCTTAATACTAGCACCTACTAGGGAATTGGCGACTCAAATCCACCGCGACTGTAAACCATTCCTCAAGGCACTCGGTTTGCGCGCGGTTTGCGCGTATGGTGGACCTCCTATCAAAGATCAGATCGCGGAGCTGAAACGAGGCGCCGAGATCGTCGTCGCTACAGCTGGACGTCTCATTGACTTGCTGGCATCGAATGGTGGCCGTGTCATCAATCTTGCTCGCGTCACTTATGTCGTGCTTGATGAAGCCGATCGCATGTTTGACATGGGATTTGAACCTCAGATCACCAAAATCTTCAACAATGTGAGGCCAGATCGTCAGACAGTGCTGTTTTCTGCCACATTCCCGAAGTCTATGGAAGCGCTTGCGAAAAAGGCGACCAAGCGGGCTGTTGCGATCACTGTTGGAGGTAAGTCCGTTGTGCCCAAGGAAATCACCCAAATAGTTGAGGTGAGGACGGTGGAAACTCGCGACGTCCGTTTGCTTGAACTTTTAGGAGACTTGGAGGTGAACAACGAGGATGCACGAACCCTAGTATTCGTTGAGCGTCAGGAAACAGCAGATCGCATCTTCATGATGCTCAACAAGAATGGGTATCCTGCGATGAGCATCCATGGCGGTCGAGAGCAGGTTGACCGTGACCAAGCCATTGATGAATTCAAAGCTGGGCACTACGCCGTGCTGGTGGCCACTTCAGTCGCTGCAAGAGGTCTTGACGTCAAGCAATTGAAGCTTGTGGTTAACTACGATGCTCCCAACCACAAAGAGGATTATGTTCATCGTGCCGGTCGCACAGGGCGTGCCGGTAATACAGGAACTGCAGTCACCTTTGTCAGTCCCGAGCAATTCAGATTCGCACCATTCCTCTGCAAAGTACTCGAGGAATCCGAAGTGGAAATCCCACCGGCTTTGGCATCGCTACGTGATGAATGCAATAAGAAGATAGAGGCTGGTGAACTGAAAAAGATCTCGAGCGGATTCGGCGGTCGTGGTATTGACCGCCTTGACGCCGAAAGGGCTGCGGAACGTGCCCGGGAGAGAGGAATGTATAAGACCGGTGATGAACCTGAAGAAGAAGATGCCAAAAAGGACGGAACTGGTAAGACTGGAGATTTGGACAAGAAGATTGCCGCTGCTACTTCTTCTACCAAGCCGTTAGCCACTGCTCCAGAGTCAGATGGCCTCAAGGTTGGTGTTGCAACAAGCGGAGCAGCGGGTGATGCGCTGGTTCCGAAGAATCTCCAGGCCCACATCAGCAGTGCAATGAAGGTACAGAAGACAGAGACTCCACCACCCACAAGTGGCGGTAATGCTCCTGCCCGTAGTAGCAAGGCAAATGCGCTTGAGGCGGCACAGGCTCGGGCAGCAGCAATCAATGCCCGTCTAGGGAATAAGGGTAAGTTGAACACAGCTCGTGAACGCGAGGGCCTTCCATATCAATATGCTTACTCTTTCTCAGGTGCTGCACGTCCAGGCGGTCCTCCTGACAATCGCGGACCGGACGCCGGTGCATACCATTCCACTCTCGAGATCAACGACTTTCCCCAGAAGGCCCGTTGGGCCGTCACCAATCGGACCAACGTCGCGAAGATCCTCGAAGCAACTGGCACATCGATCACCAGCAAGGGTAACTATTATTCTCCCGGCACCGAAGCTGGTCCTAATGAACAGCCGAAATTGTACGTTTTGGTCGAAGGAGACACCGAAACTGCTGTCTCAAAAGCGATGGGAGAGTTGGTGAGACTCTTGAAGGAGGGCACCATTGCCGCTGCTGAGCAGGAAAGTAGGGCTCCTGTGTCCATTGGTCGTTATTCTGTTGTTTAGACATTGAGGGGTTAATTAGAGTGCACGCCCTCAAGGCGCGGCGTGTATTGTATGCTAGCAATTGGTAGTTTTAGATGTAACAATGTCTCAGTGATGAGGTTTACTGCCACAAAGGCGGTTCTTTTGAAGTGATGATGGCGCATTCTTTAGCTACTGTATCTTACCTGATAAACCTGAATTTGTTCAGCCACTCAAGCCGATGACTTGCTGAAGACCACATCACGTGCTATAGAACAACGTTCTTACTTAGAGATGACTTTGACTAAAGTAGACTTCGCAGAAACCGAAGCATCAGGTGTGCACTTCAGTGCATTGAAAAAGAAGGCAACGAAATCGCCTTGGGAAACTAATTTGCATAAAAGAAGCAGGCCGTATGTAGACCACGGTCTCCGTTAGAGAGTCGTTTCTGAGCGCTTTTCACGACTACTCCAACCATTATCACATCCCTTTTATGAGATGTTTCTTCATTGAAGCACGAGATTACCCATTTGCGAAAGATCTCATTAGATAAGGCTTATCAGATAACTAATGATTAAAACAAGTTCTTGGGTTAGGTGGTTGTATAGAAGCCTACAAAACACCGACACATGTGCCAAGAAATGGTGCCCAAAAGTACTATTTTACATTTATACTACGTACATCCAACGACCCGTTCATCTCGGCTATCCCTCTTATACGGCATTGAACAGCGAAACCTCTCGTGCACCTTGAGCTTGCGCCAGTCTCGCTTCAAACTCTGTGCACGACAGTTTTCTCGTCGAACCTACGCAAACAGGAGACAGACCACTCATCACCCTGCAAAGGATGGGTAGATAGAAGGGGAGACTATGACCCGGAAAAGTTGTAGCCTGTGCGTCCTGGTGAGATAATAAAGTCTCGGTATCTGCTCGTAAGAAATTCAGATTCGGAGTAATGCGTTCCGTTTGGCTCTGTAGAGATCTACGGCGAGGGCCTGGTCATGACTACGGGGTTTCCAGGTATTCTAGCTAACTCGTGGCTGTGCAGATAAGGCGTCTACACCGCTATGAAAGTATGCATACTCGACACCGATTCCTGCTCAGACTATCAAGACCGCGCGTGAAAGCCAACTAGAGGGCGAGGAGAATCAATCACTTGTTTCTCTCCGTCACGAGATCCCACGTTGGCTGCCTGAAGACAAACCCTCGAGTAAAGATCTTTGCAGGGACTAATTTCTGAAGCTGTGTCTACCGTCAACGCAACCAGTCAAAGTGACCGCTAATTCGGGAGAACATTTGAAGAATAAAGCTCAACTAAAAGAATTGGGCATTCGCAATCTATGTAAGTCGTTAAATACTGGCAATTTGGTAAGTCCATTTGCACCTTCGTTGCCAGCTTGCTACATTGTCGTAACATGGTTTCCATTGAAGTCACGCCAAGAGCCTGAGTAGGCAGTCGCGACTGGCATCATGGTCTCTGAGACTCAGCACGAGTCATGACTCGCTTGGAGGAAGATGAAGGGGTTGCGCCCACCTGTACCGTTGCCTGGTTAGTTGATGGTCAAGTGCTTCTCTGTCTTCATCAGTGCTTACCTCATCAGCGGATCGCTTTCTTGCTGCAACGGGAGCGGACTCTTCTGTCTGTGAGGCTTGATCCGCAGGTACTTGGGAAGGCGCCGGACGAGCTTGGGCAGCCTGATGAAGAGCTCGAGCAGCGACGCTGTGAACGCTTGAATTCGAGCCCATCATGCGCACAGCGTTGTTGTCTCCAACAATGTTGATCCCGCATTCAAGCTGCATGTGGATGGTGAGCTTGTTCTTCGACTTGCGGTTGCCGGTATTCTGCAGTTTTTCGACCGCAGACGCTACGTGTTGTGCGATTTGGGTCGCGCCTGATTGGAGGATGTAAGGAGACGGAACGGAATTGTTGTTTCCGTGGACGCTCTCGCCGACATTGACGGAAATGATGAACCGGTCATGGCCATCATTGGAACCATCTGAGTCCGAGTCCGAGCTGGAATCAGAGTCAGCGACTCTCTGTGTAGGTAGTGGTCGAGCAGAGTCTTGCAGTTCGTATGGAGGCGGCAACGGTGCTCTTTGTCCAGATTGATTGTTAGGTGTTTGGGACGGCATTGTAAGTACAGGATATGTCTTCTTGGCGGTATGGACAGAGAAGGATAATTGGCACAGTATGACTTGATGTCCTGGAATGGGAGGCGGTAGAGTAACGCAAATTAAGATCAGATGCTGGTAAGCCTCTCTCGTATCTGAATTGATGTAGAGTGTTGCAGAAACAAATCTGTTCAGCACGTAAATTGGATGCAATATATATGTGTATTTAGATAATACTAAGAGAAAGGGTAGAGAGAGCTGGGATAGATAGGTACTATCGGTTTTCGTCATGTCCCTATTGGCTCCTTCCTGTGCCCTGGGAGCCGCTCCCCTCTGTCTATCGCTGTTTGTAGCAGGGACCTTTAGCTGGGCTGGAACAATACAGTAGCTTCAAGCTTCCCTATTGTCGCGGCTTATTGTCGGCTAGCGCGGCCCCAACCTTTATACGATCGGATTAGGATCGCTCTAATAGCAATTTGGTACACCATGTCAACTAACACTTGTCAAGGGAATAGTCCTACGAGTCAAATCGAAGGTTGGTCTCTACGAAAACGCATTCCCCGATTGCCTGAACATAATATCGACTTGCCGAAATGCATCAAGGTTATCCACTCTGAGAAGGTGATTATCTAACACTGACCTGGGCTTTGCGACGCAATACAGAAAGTTAGACCTCGAGATTTGAAGATACTTTACGATTCATCATAGCCAACAGGTGGGCAGATTATCCCTTGCTTTTATAAACTCTAGTTCACAGTTTCAAGGCCGACCATACGCATTGGAAGCGCCTTCACTATTTCTGTAAGTAAGGTTGAGATGAACGCTCGAATATGATGCTTCATCTCCAGCACAAGCGCTGTTCGTGAAATAAAACTCCTTGCCGTTTTGATAGCCTCCAGCGAGGGTGGTATCATCCTGTGTTCCGTCACAATGCAATGCATAAACCTCCATGCCGCAATAAGAAGCCACTTCCCTGTTCGCGAAAACGCCGCAGCCTAGGTATATAGACATTGCCATAAAAGAGTCACATTCCTTTGCAGGGCCAAATCCATTCAAGCAACATAACACGCCGCCCTCATTACTCTGCCATCATCTGATGGCATTCGTCCATTATATGTTGTGGCCTCATGCAGATGTAGACATATTCATCTCACACCGAGCCTCTGGAGCTCACTGTCTTTCGCACTGAGTGGGTCTGGGGCCCGCGTTTGTTCACGTAGGCGTAGCAGTGACCTCCTTGTTAGTATTTGCCTTGTCGATTCCGTCCGGAGATGTCATTTTCACATCCCGTGCGGGCGTAATCTCAGCACCGCCATCCGCGTTGCCAGACTGCTCGTCCTTCACGGCTTTTGAGGCAGGGCCGTTGGTCTCAGGTACTGCAGGTTTGGTGTTGGCAGGCGAGGGTCTAGAAATAGCCGAATCTTTGCCGGCAATCTTTTTGTACATATCTCTCAGCTTGATGCCAGAGACGCGCTTATCTGCTTTGGCAGACTGTGGCCAGTGCCTTTCGCACACATAGTCCCTAATGATGTGTCAGTTCGATTCAATTTCGAAGAAGCTCAGATATGACCACTCACCAAAGCTTCTCTTCAAGCTGTGCAAAGCTACCATTACGAATAGTGGAATTAATATGATTCCCGATGGTCACCAAGCCTTGCTTTATCATCTTCAACCTTGTATCGTCGTCCGGGATTCGTTTCTTAGTAGCGCCCATGACCCGAGTCAAGGCAGAATTAATCGGTGCCAACAAGTTCGCGATGCGTCTATCGAGATCTGTCATGGGTTTGTCAGAGTTGTTGACAGCCGGCGAACTGTCGGTTCTATGATGTGCAGGTTGACGCTCGAATGAGGATCGATGATGCTTATCACGCTTGAAACCGTTGGGAGAGCCGTGGGAGCGACGATCCAGTGAGCCGCGATGGCCAGAATCTCTATGTCTAGCACCTTCACTACCCTGTCGACGCCCTGAGATGGGGGTGCCAGAGCCAGATTGTGAAGGCGTACCAAGACGCCCATGGAACTGGCCCATGTGCTTCCTGTTATTCCGGTGGTGGTTTTCGAGAGCTTTCTTCGCCGCGAGGTTTGTGCCGTTGCTTGTCTTGTCTTTGAGAACACTCAACAAGTAATTTGCTCGTCGCACCAGATGAACAGCCCCAGGCGATTTTGCTTGCTTCTCTTCACCTTTGTTGCGTTCTTCCTTTTTGTCTACACGATGCTCTTCTAAGAAGAATTTGTCTTGCATCTCCAGTTCAAGATCGTCGCGAATGGCGGGCCACGCACCATATCCATGTCGAGCGATCCCAACGCACAACATACCATCTTCCCTGGCACCCCATTCGCAAGTATAGCTTGCAGGCTTGCTCGCTTCCGAGATCCTGAAGGTCCTCCAATCCGGTATGGAACCAACGACTTCACGAATCATGCGCATCTCTTTGGGTCGCTCCAGAAGTGTATGTGCATTATTGCGCTTGACCCCCCTGAAGTCAAACAATACTGCTTTCTGATCCTTTTTCGTGATTGCCTTGTTGGTTTCTCGCTGGAGACGAAGTACACGCTCGTCTTCAGCCTTCAGCTCTTTTTGAGCGGTATCGATGATATCCTGAAGCGTATTTTTTACCACTTCGACATCACGCCCGGCTAGACGAGCCTCTTGGACAATCTCATCTTGCCTCTCCTCGATAGAACCATATCGTTCGTAAGCTCGTATGAGATGACGACACTCTTTTTCACTCAGAGGTCTCTTGGGGTCTTGACCAGAGTCAGATTCGTCATCACTGTCAGCGCCAGCAGCCGCAACAGCAGCGAGATCGCGAGCTCTCTTCTTGGCAGCGCGTTGTTCTCTCGCATCCTCACCTGCAGCCTTCCTCTTACGTGGTTGATTCATTTCAATCACTGAGTCGAGGTATTCCTGCTCTTGGCGCTTCTGCTCTGCTTGTTTGATCTTCTCTAGCTCTTCCTTTGGAATGATCTCGTCCCACTCCAGGCCATCAAGCTTGACATCCGTGTATTCGAAAGATCTCAGAAACTCCTCGCCACCATCGGTAGTCATACCTTCAGGCTGCTCTGTCCTGTGTTCTTCGGCATTCTCCAAGACGGCATCGATATCCAGCTCTTCCAACTTGCGTTGATTGCCTGATTGTTCAAACATCTTCTGTCCACGCTTCTTGAGAATACGAGAGATGTCATCAGACGAAGTGGGCTCGATAACATTTGCTCCTGCTTTGGCCATGCGGTCGCCGAGCTCCTTCGCATCTTTATCCGTAACGCCACGCTGGATCGTGATGAACTCGAGCATCAGCTTGTTTCGCGCACGCTCAAGAACTTCCTCCTCAACTGTGTCTTTGCTGACAAGTCTGAACACTGTCACCGGATTCTTTTGTCCGATACGATGAGCCCTGGCCATGGCTTGTAGATCGGCTTGCGGGTTCCAATCCGAATCAAAAAGGATAACAGTATCAGCAGTCATGAGGTTGATACCCAAACCGCCAGCGCGTGTGGAAAGTAAGAAGCAAAAGTCTTGACTCTCCGGAGCATTGAAGTGGTCGATGGCCTGGCGTCTGGGTCCAGCTGCAATGGTGCCATCAAGTCGCTGGAATTGGTAGCCTCGAAGGTTGAGGTAGTCGCCTAGGATGTCGAGCATTTTCACCATCTGGCTGAATATGAGGACACGATGACCTTCTTTCTTCAGCTTTGTCAACAATTGATCGATCAGCATCATCTTCCCACTGGTGGTAATGAGATGCTTCAACACCTCATCCCTTCCTCCACTGGTTCCAGCCAGAATCCTGTCTTCAGCATTCGGAAACATGAAAGGATGATTTGACGCTTTCTTGAGCTCCATCATGACGTTGAGTAAACTCTGCTTTTGACCCTTAGCACCAGCGTTCAGAGCTGCGTAATTTCTTGTGAGGATGTTCTTGTAGTACTCGAGCTGTACGTCTGACAGTTCCACACGAATGATCTTCTCGCTTTTGGGTGGGAGATCGTTTTCAACTTTCTGTTTTGTTCGACGAATCATGTAGGGAGAGATTGCGCTTGTCAATTCAGCGAGTTTCTCGCTGGCACCCTCAGAAGTAAGATCGATTTCTTCATCAACCTTGAGTTTCCCGGGCATGAGGAAGTCCATCAAAGCTGACAGCTCTGACAGGGTGTTTTGCATGGGCGTGCCGGTGATCAAGAGCCTTGAAGGCGCTCCGAAGTCCATGAGTTTTGCATACAGCTGCGATTCGCGGTTCTTGAGTCTGTGCGCCTCGTCGATAGCCATGAACTGCCACTTGAGTTGACTGAGAAAGCTGGCGTCGGCGAGAATGTATTCGTAAGTCGTAAGTAGAACGTTGAACTTGACCTTTTTGGGGTTACCGTCCACCAATAATTCATACTCGCGAATGGTCTGTCTCGCTCTTTCGTTGCCGTTGTAAACAACATAGTTGAGGTCGGGGGTCCAGTTGTTGAAGGTGTCTGCCCATGCTGGCATTGTTGACAGTGGAACGACAACAATAAATGGACCCTGTTGACCACGATCATGGCGCAACCAATTCAGGAAGGACACAGTCTGAACAGTCTTGCCAAGACCCATCTCATCGGCAAGGATAACATTGTTACCTTTGCACCAGTGATGAGTGAGGAAGTTAAGGCCATGAATCTGGAACTCCCGAAGTTGGCCGCCCTTGATATAGCTCGGCTGCTCGCGGAAAGGCTTGTAGGGTGACCTGGTAGCAGGTCGAGACTCCTGCTGATTTGAGACAGGAAGCTTCGCAGATCGATCGAGAAAGCGATCAATCTCGGGTTGAGCTAGCTCGCCCACGAGCTCGGCACTTTCCCAAGTACACGAGTCGTAGTAGAGCGATTTCCATTTCACATAGTACTCGGTATCCTCATCCCCAGCTCTTGAACCTATAATTCGCTCAACTTTCATGTAATCGTTCACAGAGTCAAGGTAGGTTTCTCGGTCCAGATTCCACTTTTCCTTCTCCTCAGGAGACACGTCATAGTCCCCATTGAGCTCGATTTCGACCCTCACGACCTTACGCCAATAGTTCTCGAGACGTTTGAAACCTCGAGTGGCAGTGAGATCCTTCCAAGCATTCCAGGTGGCATGGTAATGAGCCTGATTTTGCCATTTGATGTAGAACTCATAGTCATGCTTCTGAGGATCGGTTGGGTCGGCATCATCTTTCAATCTATGGTTGAGTATTATATCAATCGCGGGCGAGTTATCCTCCTCAACGTAGTAGTAGTTCGGTGTTGTTGTCTCGGTGTCCTCTTCACTCAAGTCGAGATCGTCGTCTTCATTATAATTGGTGACCTTGGCAGCACGTCGTGTCGAGAAGCGAACTGCATCTAGTTGAGGCGTTGCACGCCCTGATGCAGCAGCCTGAAGTTTCTTGCGTTGTTGTTTGGCAAAGGCACGACCTTTAGCACCCCCATACACTTCGTCATCCGACTCTTCAGGTTCCACCGAGGATGGTTGAGCGGATGCGTTGCCTCGACGTGAAGCTAGAGCATGATTGTTAGTGAACCTCATGGGCCAACAGCTGGGTATTCGAGCGATGGAGGAGGCGGTAAAGCGTACCTGGTCTGGAAGAGGCGGTGGTCTTTTGCCGCTTTCGACGGCTTCCAGATTTGATATCATCAGAGTCGTCATCGTCTTCTTCACTACTCTCAATCTTCAAATCATGTCAGTACGCCATGACAACCCAATGGCAGAAAGTCTACTTAGGCACATACCACTCGGCGGGAAGGTCGAGCTCGGCCCTAGAAACGTCACGATCAGTCACAGCTCGCACAGGTTTGACAGGTCCAGCTTACGCTACGCCTAAGCCCATAGAGCTCGGGATTCTGTTCTATCAAGTCTTGCTCGTTCACATCAGCCTTCCGTTTCGAAGGCCGCGAAGATGTCTCTGATGAAGACCTGCTCTGTCGCATTTGGTCTTCTTCAGCTGGCGGCAAGTCGTCTTCCTCGAAATCGGCATCGGCGTCGTCGCCGTCTTCGGCCGCACTCTCTGATTCAGAAGTGGCCATGTCATGTATGGCATCGTTCTCTGAGTGTAGATCTGCGGCATCTGTGCCATTCACACTAGGAGCCTTCAAGGCAGAAGTCGGCGCGTCGATTGGGTCGCTCAGATCGCTCTCACTGCTGTCACGAAGCAATGGGGATCGCGTGCCATCGTTTGAATGTCCTGAGACTGACGCGTGTCCATTCATGATCGATGTATCTGAAGGATCGTGCAAATGGATTGGGAGTAATAGAGGCCCGGCTAGAGCGATGGAGAGTCAGTGATGTATCTCGGGCACCAGCCAACGTGACAAGCCCAAATTTTCCCAGCCGCAATATCGAAGGTACGCGACCCAAATGCGACGGATCTACGTAGCATTCGAAGCGTGATCGTCGATTCTGCAATCCGCGAAGGTTGAAATGGGTCGTGTGGTTGATAGCAAGATGGTGTCGTAGGGACGGCCGGGAGATGCTGAGACAACGTAGGCGAGGCGAATGGCGCTATGAGGACGGATACAAGTGCGAACGACAGGTTACGCGGTCTCAAGCGGTTGCTGGTGGCTGCAACGATGGAAAACGGATGTCTTTTCGGTCGGTTTGATGGCAATCTGGATGGCGAACGACGGCTCACGGGAGCGGACGGCGAAGGCGAAGTTGGGAGGAGTGGAAGCAAACAGGCGACTTACAGGCCATGCTCTACCCAGCCTCGGTGGCAGTGAAGTCGGTCAGAGGGTGGTGAAGAGGAATGGTATAATCCATAAGTGTTGGTAACAGGCGCGCGAGCAGGCGAGTTCGGGCCCTGGAGGACGTGAGATCTGTCGCCGGCTCGCCAAGGCGGGTGTTGCCGAGCCCAGCGAAGTTCTGCGTCGGTCTCTGGCCATTGCCCCGCTGATTGGGAGCGGATGGCGTGTGAATGTGCAGGCAGTGACTCTCGAAATTGCCCCTCCAATGGATTTGGGGCGAATTTCCGCTGACCTCGTTACTGCCTACCCCCAGACCGTCACTGTGCGACTGGACTGCTTCACGATCCAGCCCATATTCTCTTGCACGCAATCGCTCCTATTGTCTGCCGCCACCGTGTGCCCTCTCGTCGCTTAACGAGATCGCCATTATGAGTGACAAATTGACCCGGTAGGCCTTGTCTCTGTTGCGCCTATGACACACGTCTATTCTGACCTCATCTTCCCAGTATTGCCATCGTGAACAGCGACAAGTGCAAACCCAAGAAATGTCGCCAGGAATGCAAGAAGAGCTGTCCCGTTGTCAGGACCGGCAAGTTCTGCATCGAGGTGGCGCCAGATAGCAAGATCGCCTTCATTTCCGAACGATTGTGTATTGGATGCGGTATCTGCCCCAAGAAGTGCCCATTCGATGCGATCAACATCATCAACTTGCCTACCAACCTCGAAACCCAAGTGACGCACCGATACTCGGCGAACTCCTTCAAACTGCACAGGCTCCCTATGCCTAGGCCTGGACAAGTTTTGGGTCTCGTGGGAACCAACGGTATTGGCAAGAGCACAGCGTTGAAAATTCTGAGTGGAAAGCTGAAGCCCAACCTGGGGAGATACAACGATCCTCCAGACTGGGAAGAGATCTTGAAGCACTTCAGAGGATCTGAACTGCAGAGTAAGCTCTGTCATACTGGGAACACGGGATCAACATTATGCTAATCGTGTACAGACTACTTCACAAAAGTTCTCGAGGATGATTTGAAGGCTGTCACCAAACCTCAGTACGTTGACCAGATTCCAAGAGCAGTCAAGGGTGAAAACCGCAGTGTCGGCTTTCAAATCACCCAGCGCTGCCAGGTCGGCGATGAAAGGCTACAGGAAATCAAGACCGAGCTGGAGTTGACCGCTGTCTGGGACCGTAATGTTGACCTCTTATCTGGTGGTGAGCTGCAGCGATTCGCCATTGCGATGGTATGCGTGCAGAAGGCCGATGTGTACATGTTTGACGAGCCCTCGTCCTTCTTGGACGTCAAGCAGCGTCTGGCAGCTGGTCGCTTGATCCGCAGTCTGCTCCGTCCAGACTGCTACGTCATCGTTGTTGAGCACGATTTGTCCATCCTTGATTATCTCTCTGACTTCGTCTGCTGCTTGTACGGTAAGCCAGCCGTCTACGGTGTCGTCACGGCTCCATTCTCTGTCAGGGAAGGTATCAATATTTTCCTGGACGGTAACATTCCAACCGAGAACTTGCGCTTCCGAGACGAATCTTTACAGTTCCGTATTGGTGAGGCTTCAGACGACTTTCAAAACGATAAAAGCCGCGGGTACGAGTACCCAGCCATGTCTAAGACCCTTGCTGGTTTCCAGCTGAACATTGAGTCCGGCTCATTCACGGACTCTGAGATCGTGGTTATGATGGGAGAGAACGGAACTGGAAAGACCACCTTCTGTAAGATGCTTGCTGGTGCAGAGAAGCCAGATGGTGACAAGAAGGTCCCACAAATGCACATCTCCATGAAACCACAAAAGATCACTCCCAAATTCCAGGGCACTGTTCGACAGCTCTTCTTCAAGAAGATCAAGGCTGCCTTCTTAAACCCTCAATTCCAGACGGATGTCTATAAGCCGTTGAAGCTCGACGACTTCATCGACCAGGAGGTCCAGAACTTGTCCGGTGGTGAGTTGCAGCGTGTCGCTATTGTCCTGGCCCTCGGTATCCCAGCAGACATCTACTTGATCGACGAGCCATCTGCCTACCTTGACTCTGAGCAGCGTATCATTGCTGCTCGTGTCATCAAGCGTTTCATCATGCACTCAAAGAAGACAGCATTCGTCGTTGAGCACGATTTCATCATGGCCACCTACCTTGCCGATCGTGTCATTGTCTTCGAGGGTGAACCCTCTGTCAAGTCCAGGGCTTGCAAGCCAGAATCACTTCTGACTGGCTGCAACCGTTTCCTGGAATCGCTTGAGGTTACCTTCCGTCGTGACCCCAACACGTACCGCCCTCGCATCAACAAGAACGGTTCCCAGCTCGACACTGAACAGAAGAGCAATGGAAACTACTTCTTCCTTGAGGAAGAGTCTTGAAGTTGTCTTCACCAAGGGCATTGTTGAAGCGTTTCGAGTGAGATACTTCCTCCAGGTTGCCAGCATTGGCACCAAACGCCACGCTGCCGTGAAGAGCGGTGCCGCGGAGTCGCTTGAGGAGGAAGCGGCAGAGGAGGAGGATGAGGATGAGGACATCACCACGCTGGTGGCCACCACTTTGCACAGCAAACTCATGTCACGCGACACATTTTGGAGATGGGGGGATTTTCTCCTCATCCCAGCCATACGCACTGTTTGAATTGGGCAAAGAATGGTGATGTTAGGTGTGCGCACGCTGGCCAGTCCATATGACGGCCTTTTGAGCAGCAGCACCCTAACGAATATATGAATGTTGGACGACGGGCGCTTCACACTATCAAACGGAAATGAGAAACGAAACGTCCATAGATAAAAGCAGAAATTGCAGATTTTCACTTTGAAGCTGATTCATTTTCACGTGATTGAGAACTTATGTCTGTATGCACAGTCAAGAGACGGACCAAGAGATTAGCGATGGCATTGACAAAGCTTTCCATTCACTGTAATCTCAGCTACGGGTACAGAGATCCCATTGAACCATGTCGGTGCACCATTCCCAAAGGCGCCAGCCAGGAAAGTTTGAGAAAAGCGCTCAATCATGCTAAAAGTCGTCGATCGAGGTAGTATGGAGACTTTTGTTCGGGGCAAGTTTACTCGGCCTGTGATGAGGTGTAAGCCAGCCAGGTCGTTTCATATTGTCCTCATGGGTTCAGGTGACATACCTTGACGGCGAAGTTCCTCTGAGGGAAATGCCTCTCCTTCTTCTTCTGCCTCTCGGTGACGAGGGTTGCCTCGTGCTTTGTCAACCGTCTCCTGATGGCGCGGGTCTGCTTTGGTCGGAGGTCGAGCGGCATGTACTTCTTGTTCTTGTAGAAGATGCGAAGTTGGGCGCGCTGGTTGGCGTTGATGACGGTCAGGACGCGGGCAATGGACTTGCGGACATCGTGGCTGCAGCGACATTAGTAAAAAAAATTCACAACCTGGCTGATCGCTTGTGAAATCCGTGGTGCAGGACTCTGGCCATTCGCCAGGGACTCGCGCGACACCATGGATATCACATCGAAAGGAAGATCGTACATCTTGCTGAGCTTGCTCTGCGCACCACCGGCGATCTTCTGGGTCCTCAACTGCACGAGCTCGACCTTGAGCTCATCCAGCTGCTTCCTGAGCTCCTCCTTGTTCTTGCCCCAGAGCTGGGCGGCCTTGACTTTTCCAGACGACTGTTCACGAAAGACTACGTTAGCGACTGTCCGCCAACGCGCCAAATTCCCTCTGTCACGTCGCCAATTGCCAGTATTTCCATCTCTTGCCTCTCGTAGACGTATGCTCGTACCATTTTCGAAGCGATGTGTGGCTGCTGTGTGGTTAGTCGAAGTCGTCGTCGGGTGCGGTCGTCGTCTCCTCAAGCGTCGTCTTCGTAAGTCTTCAAATCGAAAGGTAGCAAATCTCGTGTGGGCTTCAAGACGCCAAGATTTGTGTGCCCGCCCGGCAAATCGCCGAGCGGGACTGTCCGCTTAATTTTTAACACTTTTATGTGGGCGACGCTTGGGTGCCTTATTTGCACTTTGATGCCTGAGACGCGGCTAGATTATCTCGCCAAATGGCGCCTGAGGCTGCAACTCCACGCCACCCAATACTTAGTCACCAGGCCTACGTATTCAGTTCGCGGATGTTACAGGCACATTACCTAAGGTTCGGGTGCACGACAGTGGACTTTCGTGCATTAAAGTACACATAGGCCGATCCACGCCTTCGAGCTTGTGCATCTACTTCCCGTTCCCTTTTTGGAGATGTACCTGGCAAGATCGTTCAATCAATCGTAGCGTCGTCGACTGCATATCCAGTACATGGCCTACACCATCACGTGTCTTCAAGCTTAACACAGATCTTGCTACGGCATCCAACGGCAGCCACAATGAAGTCCATGAGAAGCTTTCTGGGCGGGAAGGCAGGCAGCACAGCCAGCAAATCGTTGACAGCATTGGATGAGCCAGTCGCTTGTATAAATTGTCCATATCGTATCCAACGATGACTTGGTCTGACAATCACTAGTGCACCAGGCTCTACGAGGCGTTGCTCATATAATGAATGATGGTCAGCATCTCAAGATGCAGTCTAGGTTATCACAACAGACTAACAATCAGTGTAGATGTCGACAAGGCAGAAGCCGAGCTAGCTGATGGAACCTCACCGTTTCACAAGGTAACAATGAAGCATTCTTATGCAATGTTCGATCGAAGATTAATGGTTGACGGTGTGTAGCTTGGACGTGCACTCATCTCTTTTCTCCGAGCCACCTTAGGATTTGAAAAGGAGATGATGGAGCAGGCTGCAGCTCGTCTTGCCGAGGCCGAGGAAGCGGCTTACGACCATTATAGAAGAGCGACTCGAGATCCCTCAACAGCATACCAAAGTCGGATATATGCGCCTGGAACCGAATATGCTCTGTGTCAGGCGGAATGTCAACTGATGTCAGCCGTAGTAGGTGTCCTTAACGAGTCTCTGACGGAAAGCCTTCGAGGTTTTTACAAGCTACGAAAGGCGTTCACGACACTACATGAGATAAGTGAAGCAGAGAGAATCTTCTTTGAGAAGCATAAGCTTGGTGGGACTTCGAGCGTTTCGTTGGCTTCAAGTACGACCTCTTTGCAACAGCAAAGTGATGATGATGCGCTTGTTAAAGCTCGAGATGGTTCTGACGACGATCTTGATTTCGTCGATGCGGCGGAGGTTACAGCAGAGAAAGCAGCAAGCACAGGCTATGAGGGGCACATCAACCAAGGCGTTGCAAATCTTGACTTGGAAAGCGACACCACAGCCAAGCAGACAGGTCACACCTTGCCTGGAAACAAGCCAGCGCCAGGAGTGGCTTCAAAGAGCGCCGCAGAAGAGGCAGACGAAGAAGCTGATATAATGCAATTCAGTGACGACCCCATTGACGTTTTCATCCATGCAGGCACATCACTGTGTTACGGTCTGCTGCAATTGCTCCTTTCGATGGTGCCACCTGCTTTCAGCAAACTCCTATCGATCTTCTCTTTCCGAGGCGATCGCCGTGGCGGGTTGAGGAAATTATGGGCAGCGACAAAGTACAAGGACAACATCAACGGAGCGATGGCTGGTCTGATCACGCTTGGATTCCACAATGGCGCGATCGCCTTTTGTGATATTCTCACATACAACGCCCTGCCGAAAGACCGCCTGAAGGGTCTACTTAGAGAGATGCGCGCAGAGTATCCCAAGTCCATGCTGTGGCTGCTCGAAGAGGTGCGGATGCTGGCGGCAGATCGCCAGCTCGAGAAGGCTGTGGAGCTCACTATGAATAATAAAGCATCCACCCTGAAACAAGTTGAGGCGTTGAAGGTCTTCGAGCGCAGCTTGAATCTTATGTACCTGCACCGCTACGAGGAATGTGCAGACGGCTTCATCAAATGCTGTGACTTGAACAATTGGAGTCATGCGTTGTACTACTACATCGCAGGCGCCTGCAACGTCGAGCTGTACCGCACACACCTGGACAGCGGCGACACGAAGAAGGCGCAAAAGTACGGCCGGCGCGCTGAGGAGCTGATGCGGACCGTGCCCAACCACGCCGGCAAGAAGCGGTTCATGGCGCGACAGCTGCCCTTTGACGTGTTCGTGACCCGCAAGCTGGCGAAGTGGGAGGCGCGAGCGCAGGCGCGCAAGTGCGAACTGGTGGATGCGATTGGCGTCAGCCCGTTGGAGGAAATGATATACTTCTGGAATGGTTTCAAGAAGATGGGCCAGCAGTATTTGGACACTGCGCTTTCCCGGCTCGAATGGTCGACTCGCCAGTCCACGTGGGCGGACGAGCCTGTGGACGAGCGTTGCATCCACAGCGTGCTCAGCGGCGTGATCGCCCGATTCTCAGATGACGTTGCAAAGGCGAAGTCCATCCACACCGCAGGTACCTTGCAGCAGGAGCTACCAGCACTCAAGGCGTGTGCTCATGCGGATACTTGGACGCTGCCCGTCGCCAATTATGAGATGTCAGTGTGCGCGTGGGAGGATGCCGGGAAAGAGACCGGCAGCAAGGAAGCATTGAAAGAATGCAGCCGCTGGCTTTCGAAGGTTGAGAATTGGGAATCCTACGATTTAGATGCCAGAGTTGGACTGAAAGTGACGACAGCCAGAGAGACTCTTCGTCACTGCGGCGTAGAGGACCACTAGACATGGTTGATATGGTTTAGATGGGACAGACAGCGTCCCGTGTATGTTTGTGTTGACATTCAGAGTTGTTAGACATTCGAAGTTTTGAAAGGGATAAAACAAAAAAGGAAGGTTTGAAGGAACAATTTTCATTTCGGAAAGCCATTAACCCATAAAGACAGCGGTACATCGGTTCGAGGTCACATAAAATACTATTACAGAGGCATCTTTTTTGGTCCAACGTTCATCATCCATCGCTGTACCGTTTCCAATACTGCAGAAAAATAAAAGAGGGCTACGACCCTCTATAAGAAGAACAAGAAGTCTTGTACAACAGGCCGATCCAGTGACATCTTGACGGGTCACAGGACTAACCGTTAGTGAAGTAATCATTACCAACCCGTTCTAGACAGCATTTTCGTGTCAACCCAGCATGACGCCAATCGCTATGCTCGCATGCTTCTAAATCCATGTTGTCCAGTATTCTGTTGTTTGTAATCTTAGGCGTATTTGAGGAAAGCGTGCAGATCGATGAAAATCAATATTGGTTTGCGGGGGTATCATTGGCGAAGAGGCCGACCATTGTTTGCATGAAGGAATGACTTGATAGATATCGGCCTCGAAATCATTTTCTCTCGTGTTAAGGGGAAAGTTGATCTCTCCTGTTTCTTGGAGGTGGCAAGCCGAATGCTCTTCAATATGGCGTGCGAATTGTAGCTGTAAGTGGGCATCCAGAGTGAAGTCCGCAAAGAAATTCCAATGCTAGGTCGTACGTGAGGGAGTGCGATGATTGGATCCACCAGTTGTAAATGAAGAAAGCGCAAGACATTCGATCTCGTCAGTCGTTGTTCTCCTGGTCTGGGTCCGTTCGTGTTCTCAAGACATCGAATCTCAGGTTGAAATTAATGAAGTTCATGTAAGACGTTGTACACCATTGGAAGAGCTCGCGGCCGAAAGTCTGACGTGAATGCGCTGCTCGGACCAGTTCATCATGGTCACCCAATGTGGACAACATCGATAGCATCATTTCTTATGGCAATAAGGATTGCTGATGATGGCCATAACTTGTCTGCATGGTAGGCTCCGCTTGATCCGAGAGAGCTAGAAGAAGCTGGGCCAGGCATCGTTTGGTGGCTGCATCGTCGCGTAGGACGGGTGAAAAGGTAGCATCACGTAGCGGCTCGGGCAGGCATTGACGCAGAGCTTCCCGAGCTCGAGCGTTGTCCGAAAGTCTATTCAACATCAGTATCAGGTCTGCTAAACAATCACGGGAACTGGAACCGCACACGTACCTCAAAAAACATCTGACAACGTGTTTCAGCAGGCGCACGGTCTGCTGGTCCACTAGCTGGGTAACCATGTTGCTCAGGACAGTGCCGACAGCGTAGAAACGCTCATAGGTCTGGCAGATGTACTGAAGACCCATATCATCAAGCAGTATCTTCTGAACAATGAAGATGGCTACAGTCTTGGACAGCTCACTGCCAGTTTCCATGATGCGAAGGCAAAGAGGGATGATCTCGGTGGTCAAAAGGAAGTTGATGACGTCTGAGCTGTCGTTTTTAACCAACGCGCCAATTACGCCGAGCGATGTCAGACGGAGGTATTCAAAGGGCCGAGATTTCGAGGTGGTGTTGAGGAAGGGGTAGAGGAACAAGGGGATGTGTGCTGTTAGACAGGTCAGTGGGGTCGAAATAGCGTAGGTACGACGGCGGCGATGATGTACCTGCAAGAAAAAGCGCTCTCGTTTCGCTGTGGCTAGCAACACATTGCAGAAGGGCCAAAGCGTTGCACACCCTGTTGGAAGCTGCGGCAGTGAGCTGCGAAGGGTTGAGAAGTGGGTATACAGAGATGATTTCCTGTAGCAAAGAAGTCATGACACCTGCACCATATCAGCAAACCTGCAAGAAGCGCATCTCACTGTGGCGGATAGGGCATACCGAATGAGTGCCACAAGATCAGGGCGAGCTCTGGCACTTGTTCCCTCTTCTTACTGAGTTCGAGTAGAGCAGCCTCTCTGGTGTTGGCATCCAAGACCTGCGCGATCCATTCCAAGACACGTCTGTTCTCTTCGTTGATGTTCTGATCGGGTCCGACGATACTTCCCTGGTTGTGATCCAGGTCTCCCCTCGTCGCTCCACCACCATTCATGTTGTTTCCAGGACCGGCACTGGAAGCGCCATTGCCGTTAGCATTGCCGTTCAGACGACCGTAGTGCTGCTGTTGCGCAGCTGCGGCAGTGGCAGCGGCGGCGGCGGCAGCTTGAGTCTGCGCATAGTGGTGGGTCTGGGGATGATGCTGCCAGTCGGGTTGGTGGTATGGGTTCTGGTGCGAGAACACGTGCTGCATAGTGATCTTTACTTGAGCCTCATTCGGAGGCGGTCTGTATTGATGGCGCTGCGATGGCGATACGGAGCGGTGAAAGGGTGGGTCGGTGTCTCGGAGGGTAGGGGCAGTTGCAGCTACGATTTGTGGTCGCAGTGTCGAGCGTTGTTAGGATAGGTCAGGTGGTGGTATGTGAACGGATCTGGTCAGTGTGCGAAGCGATCAGCGGCGGCAGCGCAGTTGCCAGAAATCTACGTCAATCGGGGGATTCAGCAAGCAGCAAGCGCACTCCAACTCCAGCTAGCAGTATAACTCCCCAGTTAGCACTTAGCTCGGTAATACAGCCAAATGACGATATGAGGTAATAAGACAGTACAGCTCACCTCGCTTCGAGCCGATGTATGGAGAGCGGTCAAATACGCCCTAACTCGGTATTAGACAGCTCCGGATAACCGCAAGAAGCACTGGATAAGGTTGGACGGGAGGAGCGGGAGTGACGGGAGCAGGCATGGCTATTTCTATGCATGTGATTGGCTACCTTCTGGACCCTGTATCGACATAGGTAATACATCCCCAAGCGATTGGCACGGAAGATGAAGACATTCTGTTGAATTGAATATCAACAGCCCATCAAGGCTCGAGCGCTGTTTGCATCACCGGCACAACAAATGCTGGCTAAATTGAGCAACAAGCACGTGTCAGTAATTCTTGTCCACGACCTTGCAAAGGTTTGGGCTCACTTCTTATATCGTTCTTGTCAGCATGTGCAGGTAGGACTGTCGATTGCCCTCTGATGGATGAAATCTATAGCTGAATGTGAATCCAACGTGAACATGATGCACACTCCGGATCTGTATCTCCTAGGAGCTCATTGCACTTGCAGTTCTTCCGTGCATGCGGTGCATTGCAGTTCGCGAACCCGTCACATCCCCGGATCGAAGGAGCTATGGCTTTGGAAGTGTAATGCAGCACGCTGCATGTCACAATCGATATGCCCCCTACCTGTCATGCAGTGCTTACATTAACGCCGTAGATGGCTTTGTGAGGTGGGACTCCATCCCCGCCTTGAAATGGGTGTACAGCACAGTACAATATGCTCGCAGTTCGGCCGCCAATCAGATCAATACGCCAGGAGCAACGTACTGTATGGAGAGAGCCAGGGTCTTGTCCAAGGTTGAGTATGATGTCCTCACAAGCCTATTAGGCTTCTGTTGCGTTTGCTGGGACCGGCTGTCGGATGTAAATGAGCCTGGATATGGGATTGTTCGATCCTCTCTGGTTCTGTCTCATAGTGTAACTTCTAATGAAACCATTGGGCTATGAAGCCGATGGTGAATTATACAGTGCCATTAAACCTCCTGATGTGGCCGAACTATCTTGATAAGAAATCATTCGAGAACAGTCTCAGAACTAGCGACAATGTACCGAAGTTGTCACTATGTCGACGACATAGGAGGTGTAGTGCTGTACGAGCATCACCAGTTAAAGATGCGACTTCATCGAGTCGTGTGCCCGCCGTGATGGCAGCGACCAAGCCCGGAGCTGCGTCAGCAAATAAAACCTGTCGCGTGAGGATTTCCCCATCACGTCCCGCAAATTGAAAGTCGCTACTCCCTTTCAGCCAAGAAAATTGATAATGCACTGCCTCCTTTCGAAACCTAATAGGTGGTGTAGCCTACCCTACGCGCCTTCATCCCGAGAAAGGTCCCTCACGATGTTTCATCTTGGCATGGTCAAGCTAGGCAAGTAGCTTTGGTAGCCGCGCGTACCGCCTCAAATACGACGATGCTGTCCCTCAATTGGCAATGCGNCCTGAAGAAGGGAGGTTATTACTTTTACACTGCCTCCGTCACTTCGTCTTGCAGTCAATCTGCCAATTGCCAAGTCGCTGCTCTAATATACAACCCTGGCTGAACATCGACATCCTTCACTCATACATACTCGGATGTCAACTTCATGACAATTATAAACTCGCTTTTGCAACACGCTTCATAAGATGGCCTACTCTGTAGACCTCCCATCGAAGCGATTGATCGCATCATATGTCTTCGATTGGATAGCAATCATGTGTGTCCCGACCGCTTCACATTGAGATTGATACCTCAGACCTCCCCAAACACTTGGCTAACTGGACATCCTGACAGCGCAATTGCAGCGATTGGAGGCGGTCTGAACTTCGTGTCTCCTCCCCACCGACCGTTTTCCCTGGTCGACCTCGGCATCTCATTCCCACTCGTCGACGAGTCGATTTCCTCGGGCACACTCGCACTGTTCGGCCTGCTAGCTCCTGCCATCATAATCATCATCGTGGTCGCTCTATTTGTCCCCGGACCGCAATACTGTCGAACCCATACGCGCAGCGAGGTTATCCGCAGGAAGTTATGGGAGTGGGAGAAGGGATGGGCTGGCCTGGGGTTGAGCCTTGCAACGGCGTTCTTCTTCACCCAGGGCTTGAAGAACATATTCGGGAAGCCGAGGCCAGACTTGATCGCAAGATGTGACCCAGACCTTAGCAGCATCGCCCAACATACAGTTGCAAGCTATGCGCCGACACTATCTCTCAGCTGGAGCTTGGTGGACACCGGTATCTGCAGGCAGACAAACAAGGCATTGCTGGACGACGGGTTCAGAAGTTTTCCTTCTGGTCACTCGAGCTTCAGCTGGGCAAGCATGCTGTACCTCAGCCTGTTTCTTGCGTCCAAATTCGCCATTGCGATTCCATTTCTGTCCGACAAACCCATGTCTCACGACTCGCAGCTCAACAAGACCGACGCTCACGAATTGCTACCTCTGCACCACCACACCGAGTCGATGGACAACGCCGATTATTTGGCCAGAAAGCCTTCCGGGTCTACAGATGAACGGAATAGCAACTTCAACGTGAATGGTGGAAGGTCGTCTTTCGTCGGCCGCTCGCACAGCTCAGGCGCTCCGTTCGTCAACCAAACGCCCTTATACAATCAAGCCGCTGCTCCTCCCGTTCACCTTCTCATCATTGTGGCAATCCCCGTCTGCGTCGCATTCTACGTAGTTTCGACTCGATTTGTCGAGTTCTACCACCATGGATTTGACGTCATCTCGGGAAGCTTGATCGGCATCATATCAGCATATACGTCCTTCCGCTGGTACCACGCACCGATCAGACGAGGTGCAGGTTGGGCATGGGGGCCCAGATCAAGAGACCGCGCCTGGGGTATCGGAGTTGGAACAGAAAGCTACGTCGGCGATGAAGGCTGGGGGAGTGCGAAGGGGAGAAAGTCACAGACCTTCACGGGAAGAGGACGAGGCAGAGGGACCGCGTGACTAGCAGTTCCTGGGTGAGCATTCTTCTTGACGTCTACTCATCCTGCGGAATTAAATTCCTGCGAAGCATTTTTGCATTGCGCTGCGTTACTTTATCAACGTGCATTGTCTTGTCCACTGATCGTGGTTATCGGCAAGGACCTACTATATACGACACCGATCGTGCTGAGCCCTTTTGTCTTCAGTCACGATTAGTCCACTTAATGATCGAAGTGTGGCCCACGAGGTGGGATCTACGGGATCCAAATGATTTTAAAGGCGTTGGCAGATATCGGCGCCGTGATTAACAAGGGAAAAATTGTATTCTGTGTACAAGCTCAGCTTTGGGAGGGACGTTCGGGTTTGATAGATGGATTGTCAATGTCTAGAGCCCTTTCGTACAAATATCGTTGATACGTCGATATCCATCTTACACATTTCTTGGGAGTGGTTACTGCTTACCTGGTGTCAAACTTCCTGTAGCTTGATAGGTAAGTCGGGTTTTTACCATAAGCGGCATTATTGCCCGAAATGGGTATCCGACATCAGGAGTCAACTATCCGTAAGTGTGCAGATCTGCTACGTAGATACGTCGAGATCCGCCGCGGATTTCCTCAACAAGTGTTAACAAACACAACAGATTGAAAACTTCAATCGCCTCAGCCTCAAATCGTTGAACAGTCAAGATCAACAGAAACAAATAAAGGAAGACCATTCGTGATATCCACGAGAAGACAGAATTGGCTACATTCATCAACCTGGTCAGGTCTGGTTCCATATCTAAACTCTCACCACTAAGCAAGTCCTGAAAGCATCAGGGCCACTACCAAACAAACACAAGATCAAGACAATCACAACGGATTGACAATGCCTCACCACGAAGAGAACAACTTCTCAGCGCCGAGCGAGGTGCAGACGTTCTCGGCGCTGCTGTTCGACATGGACGGGACGATCATCGACTCAACGACGGCGATAGAGAAGTACTGGCACGGGATCGGCAAGGAGATCTCGGTGGACGCGGCGACGATCCTGCAGACGTCGCACGGGCGGCGCAGCATCGACGTGCTGAAGATCCTGGCGCCGCAGCTGGCCAACTGGGAGTACGTGTGCGAGATGGAGGGGCGGGTGCCGCGCAACTTCGGCGCCGACGCGGTCACGATCC